>SJYA01000587.1:4936544-4991544 GCA_006410615.1 Neotragus moschatus
CTCTCAAGAGTCTTCTCCAACACCACAGTTCAAAAGCATCAATTCTTCGGCACTCAGCTTTCTTCACAGTCCAACTCTCACATTCATACATGACTAGTAGAAAAACCATAGCCTTGACTAGACAGACCTTTGCTGGCAAAGTAATGTCTCTGCTTTTCAATATGCTATCTAGGTTGTTCATAACTTTCCTTCCAAGGAGTAAGCGTCTTTTAATTTCATGGCTGCACTCACCATCTGCAGTGATTTTGGAGCCCCCCAAAACAATATCTGACACTGTTTCCACTGTTTCCCCATCTATTTCCCATGAAGTGATGGGACCAGAGGCCATGATCTGAGTGAAAGAAGATTTTTCCTGCCACCTCCAACATGCAACTTTCAGAAGACACAAAATAACAATATAACTAATAGTTTATTTTAGACACTATGTGTGCTAAGAACTTTACAAAGTTCCTAAGAGCTAGTTAATTAAAAAAAAATGTATTTATTTATGGCTATACTGCGTCTTTATTGCTCCTCACAGGGTTTCTCTNTCTGAGTGAAAGAAGATTTTTCCTGCCACCTCCAACATGCAACTTTCAGAAGACACAAAATAACAATATAACTAATAGTTTATTTTAGACACTATGTGTGCTAAGAACTTTACAAAGTTCCTAAGAGCTAGTTAATTAAAAAAAAATGTATTTATTTATGGCTATACTGCGTCTTTATTGCTCCTCACAGGGTTTCTCTAATTGGGGCAAGCAGGGGCTACTGTCGCGGTGTGTGGTCTTGTTGTGGTGTGTGGTCTTGTTGTGGTGGCTTGTCTTGCTGCAGAGCAAGAGCTGTAGAGCTGCTCAGTAGTTGGGACACACGGGCTTAGTTGCTTGTGGCGTCTGGAATCTTCTCAGACCAGCGACTGAACTGGCGTCCCATGCATGGCAAGTCAGATTCTTAACCACTAGACTACCAGGGGAGTCCAGAGCTAGTTATTTTTACCTCCATTATTTTTTTCACGAAAAAAGAAAACAGGCTTAGAGAGGTCAGGGAACTGGCTCAAGATCCAATAGTTCAAGATGGTTGTGCTGCCTTTCCCAGCTAAGAAAGAGTGAAAAAAGATACCCTTCCTCTAATAATTGCTCCATGTATACTATTAACTACTGGGCTAGCTTGGGTTCCTGCTTATCAGTGAACCAACTACTGTGGCTAAGTCTAGTGCTCAGACCCACAGTCAAGGGATTGAATTCTGTGGCAGAAAGAATTGACCATCTCCAGACTTTCCTGAGATTACACCTGCGGTGAATAGAGGAGCTGACTAGGAACCTAGCACTGCCATGGTCCAGACTCTTCCCTTATCTATTCGTATTGCTATCTCATTTTACAAACGGGAGAATCAACATGGTAAAGTCAAAACATCTCCAAAATTAACACGGCAAGAAGTCGGAGGAAAGAAAACTTGATGCTACTCTTCTCTGCCATTTGATCCAGTGTTTTGTCCATCCAACTATTCAGCTCCAAAGCAGTAGGTTATGGAGTGCTTTCATTATACTCAGTTTCAAAGAGTGTTGGTCCAAAGCCCCATGCAATGTAGAGAGATGGAAAAGTATCAGGTACAGTAGCAAAGTCAACTGTGTAGTTCCATATCGGTTTGGTAGGGTTGCCATAACAAACTACCACAAATTGAGTGTCTTAACAGAAATTTCTTGTCTCATCGTTCTGTGCTTAAGGAGTCAGCAGGGTTGTTTTATTCTGCAGGCTGAAAGGGAGGCTGTTCTATGCCTCTTTTGTAGCTGCTAGTGATTTGATGGTCATCTTTGGCATTCTTTGGTTTGTAGATACATTGCCCTGATCTCTGCCTTCATGTTCACATGATGCTTTCTCTCTGTGGGTGTACCATTGTGTGCATGTATGTATCCCAATCATATTGCTTGGGAGGTGTCCACACTATCCCAGTATGACCTCAACTTAATCAGTTATAACAACTACAACCCTATTTCTAGAAAGATCACATTTTGAGGTCCTGAGGGGCTAAGACTTCAACACAGGAATTTTGCATGGGATATATGTCAACCCATAGCAGTTTATCTGGTAAGAAAGAAGCTACAGGAAACAAACATAACTCTTCTATTAATACTAAGGAAGACTTTCATTGGCCTTTTTATCTAAGCTAAAGAAGGAAGTAGTTAGAAAACTAGCCTCATTGGACGGTCTGGAGGAAAGTTAAGAAAATGGGATGTGATGATAGAAGAAAGGGATAGTCAATAAAGAGGATACAAAGTAACAAAAGCACACTAAGTTGGCCAGGACAGTCTTTTGAAAAGCTTAGAATCAACTTCATGGTAATTGGGTTCTGACCCAAAACACCACTGAGACAGTAGAAAGTAGGTGGTTTAGCCAAAGCCAACAGGTGTAAAAAGTCAACTTTGGCCTCATTATTGAAAATTAATCACTGAAGTAGGTGGTAAAAACACTAGAAGAATGAGAGAAATACAGAGATCAAAGATTACAATGCAGAGTCATTCTTGAATTCATCAAAAGGGTTAGCATCATTATGAATAACATCTTTGGAGCTACTTTTGTTCAACAAACCACTTCTGAATATTTAAAATGCAATTAGTGACTCAGTTTTTTGATATACGTTTCCTAGAAGCCAATTGGATCTAATAAACTCTGCCTAAAAACATTTTCTTTAGAATTTATAACTAATGATGATCCATATAAAATAAACTGAAGCCTCATTACTCATGGGGTTCTTAAATGAACTAATATATGCAACATGCTTAGAACAGTGTCTGGCACATGGCAATGATACATGTTTACTAGTATTATTAGATGACTTTTAGTCCCTCATAGAACATGGGAAATAGAATAAGGTGTAAAAAGACTAGAGTAGGTTTGCTTAAGTTCTTGCTATATTAATGAATTAACTTCAGATGCTTCTCTATTTGTCACTGACATAGTGTAGTGATGACACAAATCTCCATTTTCATGTATAAAAAATAAAAAAAAAACAGTCTTTATGCTCTCCATTCATCCAATCATTCAACATAAAATTGGAAAATTAAGTGCTTAGCATTTTTAACTGTCTAAAACTCTTTAGCAGTGGATCACTTAAAGTTATCAAAAAACACAAAAAATACATAGTGGCAAAAAATATTAGTTTTCAATAAACGTTTCAGGATGCAAGAAGAAAATATTGATAATTTTAATTGATATTAATTTTGCGTAGATAATTGTGCATCTTGGCCAATTCCTATGCTGCTGCGTTGCAATGAAGCATAAGGCATATTTCATGTTATTGCTATTAATCACTTTTAGTATTGTGCAATGACTTTCAGTTCAGTTCAGTTGCTCAGTCATGTCCAACTCTTTGTGACCCCATGAACTGCAGCATGCCAGGCCTCCCTGTCCATTACCAACNCATCTCTTTCAGAATTTTCCACAGTTTATTGTGATCCACACTTACTGAAAGTTTATACCAAGCTTCAGGTAATCATTTGTATAATTTTAGTGTAAATCTGTTTTCATGTTCTTTGTCCATCTTAGATGCTCAATGAATATTGTTAATATTGGTATGTTTATTTTTATGTAGTTGTAGATCTGTACAGTTTAACCAATTCATATGTATATTTTAAAGTAATCTTTTAAAGCCTGTGTATCAAGGCATCTGATACTTACAAAGTACTGACAAGTACTTTAGTCTGATACATTCCAACAAAAATACTAAATCTATGTTACATTTCTCTGCCTCCTCATGCTTAATTTTATATGGTGGCCGCTATGTGTCTAGAACTAATACTGAGATCTTGCAGTAGATTTCCACTTGGCTGTACACTGGAATTACCTGGGATGCTTAAATTATTCTGCAATGATCAGGGTCCATCACAGACCAAATTAAGGCACAGTCTCTGACAAACAGCCCTGTGCATTGGCATGTTTAGCAATTTGCGTGTGATTTTAATGTATAACTAGGTTGGAATTTACATAAACAATATCCTGCTTTTAAGAGTAAATATGTGTCAAAAGAGGGCTTCTCAAGTCATTCAGTGTTAAAGAATCTGCTTGCTAATGCAAGAGATGTGAGTTTGATCCCTGGGTCTGAAAGATCCCCTGGAGGAAGAAATATCTTGCCATGAAAAATTCCAGAGGAGCCTGTTGGGGTATAGTCCATGGGGTTGCAAAGAGTTGAACACGACTGAATGATTAACACTTTCACTTCAACCAGTATTCACATGGATATTAGGAACTGATGAGTTAATATCTAGGCAAAATCAGTTAAAGTAAACATGCTTTGAAAATACTTTTAATTATCTGTAAAATAGAGTGCCTGTGGCTTCATGAATATATAAAAGAGTTGTGATTTGCAGATAATTTCTAAGGAATATATGGATATTTCAGAATTATTTTCAATGCTCTCAAGACTGAGAGTATAGCAGGGACTACATGAACTTATAGAGTGAAAAAGCAGGTGGAATCCCCTATATATTTAAAAATTGTTTTCCTCCTTCCTTCCTTAGCATCACTTTTTAAATTAATGTGAACCATATGAGTTTATGAGAAAATTGCATAGCATTCTAACTTCCTTAATTGCCCTGTGTAAACACAGAAGCAAAGTGGACTGAAAACTAGCTACCATAACACTCTTACTGGAAAAAAATAGAGACACATGATCTCATTTTCTTTGCTTTCATAAGTTAGCACTTAAGGGTATCAACAAAACCTGTCTCACTAAAGTATATACTTAGAATGTTAAATGGCCAAGAAGAAGGCTTGTACTTAGTTAAAATTCTGGATGATGTTTTTAGTCAATATATTTTTTTCTAGCATACTGAAAACAAAGCTTTTCTAGGTTGCCAAGGTCCATCTGCTTCAGTTCATTAATAGAAACTGTTCCTAATAGCATAAAGCAAATAGGACCATGAAGTAGAAATGCAAACAGCCCCTTAATACTAAGTTAGAACCACTGCATGCTCTCTGACTAGATAGGAAGAACTCTATTAAATATCTCCTAACTGCCAATGAGTGAATAAATTTAATCTCCCTTAGGCTTAAAGTAGCTTTACTCCAAAAAAATGTGGTCTTCCACACAGATTCCTGGGAAAAGAAAACCCCCAAATTCCTCTTGTAACTCTTTCAGAATGTTTGAAATTTAATAGTAGGCAAATCATTTACTTTCAAAAAATACAAATAGATTTAAAATGTGACTATTTCAGAACCCTAACTTTTTGCTATAAATTAATAAGTTGGTTCAGACTTTGAGGGGGAAGGGAGCCATGAATTTCTATTTCCCTACTTAATTGGATAAAAAAAATAGGTAAAGTACTAATAAAAGAACTGGAGACTCTTTTTAGTACTTTTTGAGGCTTTTTCTTTTTTCTTTCAAGTTCTGAGAACTTGGTATCCCTGAGACCTACCCTGATATTTCTTGTTTCTGTCATCAAAAGTCCCAGTGACCTCCAAACATCTAAGAGAAAGGTAATCTTGGCTCTGTCTTCTCAACTCTGGGAATATTATTCTTCTCCATTCATTTATGCCAACCTTTCAGGGGCAGGTCCCAAACTTCATTGTTCAATAGATTTTGCGCTTCTAAGATGAATCTTTTCTGTCTCTGCTCATCCTTCTTTTCACTCTAGTCAGTTTTGTTTCCAAAGATAATCCTTGAAAGGAGATGGGAGTTGTTGAGAATGGGGAGAAGGAGGGATTGTATTGTGGAAAAAGTTTGACCTTTGGAATTAAGTTGTCCTGGATTTGAATTCCCACTCCTAAAACACTGTTTAACCAGGAGACTTTGGACAAATCACTTACCCTCTGAGTGTCACAATATTCTGGGCACAATGATAAAAAAGAAGTAATGGTGATCCCATTGCTTCTCCCAGAGGAGAAGAAGGTAGCAGTGAGAATAAAATCCTAGGCATCTTTTTAATTTCATCTTAAATAAATCTGAGGTCCTTCCCCCTAGTTCTTCCCTTCACTTTACCTCAAAATTTACTTAAATTTAACTCCCATCAAGTCTCAGCCCAGGATCCTTTCCAACATTCTGTTTTCTACAACATATTTTTCCTCTTGAAAAGCATGCTCCAAGAACAAACTCTTGAAATCCTGTTCTCATTTGAGGGAATTATGCTTTACTCTAGGATAGTTCAAAAAAGAGAACAAAAAAATTTTCAGGTTTCAACTCAAGAGCAGAGATTTGAACAAGATTTTTCAAGAAGTATTATGAACAACTGGTTAAGTATAGTCTCTGAAGATGATTTGATTAGTGCAGGTGATATAGTTCCTTAACTACTACTCCAATTTCCGTAACTGTAAAATGGGGATTAAGCAATACTTAAAATTGTTGTAAGACTACAAAATATATGTAAAGTACTGTGACAGTCTTTGGTGGGTTAACTTTTACTGTTTTTCTGCTATAACTTAATATGAGGTAAACTGAGTCTAGAACTAGATTTGATTGACAAGTTAGAAATTCTATGTCACATAAATATACTCAGTTTGGTCAAAAATGCATCTTTTTTTTAGTATCAGCAACAAACAATTGGAAATGAATTTAAAAATAAGATTTCATGTTAAACAGTACCAAGCTACCTAAAATACACTGGAATAACTCTAACAAAAGACATGCAAGACACCACTATTAAGAAAGCTTTAAATTACCACAGAGAGAGGCTAAATAAGACCAAGTAAATGGAGATGGATTGGAAGACTAAATATTACTAAGGTGGTGATTGACTCAACACAACCCCAATAACAAAATGTAAAAATTGACAAATGATTTTAAAAGTTATATAGAAATGAAAATGATCCCAAACAACTAATAATATTTAGAAGGAAAAAGAACAAGAATGAAGGACTAATACCACTTGATTTTAAAACTTTTAAAGCTACAATAATCAAGGTAGTTTCTGATTTGTTAACAGATGAGCACGTTGATCAAAGGGACTCAGTACGTAATCTAAAAATAAACCTACGCATGTATGGTAAATTGATTGTCAATAAAGTTGCCTAAGCAATTCCACAGAGAAAGACAAGTCTTCTTTACAAATGGCTCTGGTAAACCTAAAGATAACACCAAACCCCATAAAATCTTTTAGGAGAAAACAAAAGAAAAGGACTTTATGACCTTGGATTAAGAAACAATTTCTTGTTTGGGGCACAAAAAATAAAATAATTAAATTTTATCAATGCTAAAATGGCCTTTTATTTCTCCACAAAGAAAACATGAAAAGATACCAAAACTGGGAGAATATTTGCAACAAAAATGTTAAGAGAAAGGATTTGTATCCAAATTATACAAAATACTCTTACAACTCGATGGTAAGATAATTAACCCAACAAAAATCAATGGGCAAGACATTTGATCATATATTTCATCAGTAAACGTATATAATGGAAAATAAGTACAGACATGCTAAGCAGTATTATTCATCAGGTAATGCAGCTTAAAGCTGCAGCCAAATTGCCCTTTCAAGAATGTTGTTAGAATAAGGACTACCATGACAAACATGGTAAAAATGTGGAAGAATGGAAATTTTGATACCCTGTTGGTGGAAATGTAAAATAGTAAAACCACATTGGAGAATAGTTTGGCAGTTTTTTTTACATGTTTCTTGGAATAATACCACACAGTTTAGTCACTTCATTCCTAGGTTTTTATGTAAAGGGTTAGAAACATATACCCATGCAAAAGCTTGTACACAGATGTTCATAGCAGCTTCAAATGTAATAGCCAAAAAACTGGAAATAAACCAAAAGTAGAGCAATAGGTGAAAGGGTCAATAGACAGTTGTATAACAAGACAAGATGCTCTTCATTAGTAAAAAGAAACAAATACAGGTGTGTGTGACACCATGGATGAACCCAAAGTATCATTATGCTGGGTGAAGGAAGTTAGACCCAAAATGCACAAGGAAACTAATCTAGAGTGATAGAAAGAGATTAGAAGTTGTCTGGGGACAGGAGTATAGAGAAGGATGGATTGCAAAGACAGCATGAAGAAACCTTGTGACATTGTGGAAGCATTCAGTAGTTTGATTGCAGTGGTAGTTTCATGGGCCAAAGTCATCTAATTGAACATTTTTAATGTATATTATTTATTGTATATAAATTATAGCTCATCAAAATTGTTAAAAATTAAAAAGGAATTCTAATTAACCTTTTTTCCCATTTTTATGACTCACTGAAACTAATATTGTAGTAGACACTTAAAAAGAGACTTCCAAGGCAAACTATGAGGTGAGGGGTAATTATTTCCTATCCTTGAACATTGTGTGTGTGTGTGTGTGTGCATGCGCGTGCATGCACGGGGTGAGGATGGTGGCAGAGGTGGGGATAGGATAGAGGGAGGGGGAGAATCTTAAATATCCTGACAGATATAAACTGAGCTTCTAGTTATAAAAGAGTCTTTATTTAACCCAGGAAAGTTCAAGGACACTGAGATAAATCCCTGCACACAAAAGGGTGGAAGGGATTGTGGAAGAGAGAAAAGGTCCCACAGGCTCTTTTTTTAAGAGAAGACAGTTTTAGGGGAAAAGATTTTCTTTTTTAATTTCTAAAATTTTGCTTTTCAAGAAAGCCCAAATGTTTTCCATAAAGATTCCTTTGGCAAGTATTAAAATATGTGGGAACACAGAGACTTTTAGGGACAGAGAATAAGCTTGGAGAAACATTCTCATCGAATCTGAAAATGATAAAATCTGACCCCACCGTTTCCCTGTCAGGAAAGTTGTTACTCATTACCTGGCTCAGTCTCTCCCACCCTAACTCTTCAGCCTGAGAAAATAATTACTTCCTAGGTGCAGAATTACTCCAATGTTTCTTCATCAACATCCACCTTCAGGTTTCTTTATACAGACCCTTTAGTACTGGGCAGATAGTTTAGTTTAATTCTTCCTATAAGTTATTTTTTTCTTTTATTTTTATTGACATATAATTGACTTACAATATTATGTTAATTTCAGGCATACAGCATAGTGATTCAGTTTTTGCAGATTATACTTCCATTATAGGTTATTACAAGATAATAATTCCCTGTGCTATGCCATATATCTTGTTCCATGTGTATAGAAGTCTGTATCTATTAAAACCTACAAGCTTTCACTAGTCTATGTGTTATCATGGTCCATACTGAATGGTTTGGAACATCTTTCCTCATCCTCAATAGCTATGTTATTTCTACCTGACCAGATAAAGTCCACTTCTCTTTGAAGTCTCAAGTCAACCCACTTTCTTGACCCTTCCACTTCTTTCATGGGACATATATTTCGGCAGTAGCCTTTTCCCATGCTGCTCTGTTCATACTTACAGCATATGTTTTGAATAATCCATTATTTTAGTTTCTCTGATTAGATTGTAATTCTGAGAACAGGAAGCATGCCAAATAATTATCTAGCTCCTCCTTTCTGCTGGCCTAATATCCAACACACAACCCAAGAAATATTCAATGATTAATGTACTGTAGGCCCATAATAGAGGAAGTAATGGAGCTGTGTATGAGTGAGTATTTCAGAAAAAATAATAACAGTGCTGTATATTTGTAGCATGTGGAAGCTGAGTGCATGAGTTTTCGGGTCATATAAGCATCAATTCAGTTCAGTCGCTCAGTTGTGTCCTACTCTTTGTGACCCCATGAATCGCAGCATGCTGGGCCTCCCTGTCCATCACCATCTCCCAGAGTTCACTCAAACTCATGTCCACCGAGTCGGTGATGCCATCCAGCCATCTCATCCTCTGTTGTCCTCTTCTCCTCCTGCCCCCAATCCCTCCCAGCATCAGGGTCTTTTCCAATGAGTCACCTCTTCACATGAGGTGGCCAAAGTACTGGAGTTTCAGCTTTAGCATCATTCCTTCCAAAGAAATCCCAGGGCTGAGCTCCTTCAGAATGGACTGTTTGGATCTCCTTGCAGTCCAAGGGACTCTCAAGAGTCTTCTCCAACATCACTGTTCAAAAGCATCAATTCTTCGGTGCTCAGTCTTCTTCACAGTCCAACTCTCACATTCTTACATGACCACTGGAAAAACCATAGCCTTGACTAGATGGACCTTAGTTGGCAAAGTAATGTCTCTGCTTTTGAATATGCTATCTAAGTTGGTCATAACTTTTCTTCCAAAGAGTAAGCATCTTTTAATTTCATACAAGCATAGGTTTAGTTAAAATACCAACTCTGCACCTTACTAGGTCAAGTCACTTAAATTCTGAGTTTCAAATTTCTTCATATATAAAAAAGGAATAATAATAATATCTTTATAAAAGTATTATACATGTGAAATGAAATGTTTATTAAAGTAATTAATATGAAACATTTAAAATTTTCAATAATTGTAGCTTTGTATAGTCTTTAATATTTCAGCATGGCTTTAGAATACATTCCCTAAAAATACCACCAGAGCTCAATAATATAGAGGAAGTCAATATTTTCACTTATTTTCTTGGGCTCCAAAATCACTGCAGATGGTGATGGTAGTCATGAAATTAAAAGATGCTTATTCCTTGGGAGAAAAGTTATGAACAACCTCAAGAGTCTTCTCCAACATCACCGTTCAAAAGCATGAATTCTTTAGCACTCAGCTTTCTTTATAGTCATATCCGTACATGACTACTGGAAACACTATAGCTCTGACTTGATGAACCTTTGTCTGCAAAGAATTGATGCTTTTGAATTTTGATGTTGGAGAAGACTCTTCAGAGTCAATCCTAAAGGAAATCAGTCCTAAATATTCATTGGAAGGACTGATGCTGAAACTAAAGCTCCAATACTTTGGCTATCTGATGGCAAAAAACTGACTCATTGGAAAAGACTGTGATCCTAGGAAAGACTGAAGGCAGGAGGAGAAGAGGTCAACAAGAGGATGAGATTGTTGGATGGCATCATTGACTTGATGGATATGAGTTTGTGCAAGCTCCAGGAGTTGGTGATGGACAGGGAAGCCTGGTGTTCTGGAGTCCATGGGGTCACAAAGAGTTGGACATGACTGAGTGACTGAACTCAACTGATTGAGTTGAGGAATTGGGATTAGCAGATATTGTAATCTAATGAAAAACTCTTTGTAAATGGAAAAGAGAAGACCAAAACTCAAATTTTGTGACTCTACTCATCCTGAATTAGCTATGAATGAAGATGCTTTGTGGCAGAATGTAAGAGTTGATAATAAACAGTAATAACTTTGTGATTATCACTGTATTTTTTTTTGGCTGTGTCCCACAGCATCTCAGTTCCTCAACCAGGTATTGAACCCAGGTCCCTGAAGTGTAAGCATAGAGTCTCAACCACTGGACCACCAGGAAAGTCCCTTATCATTGCATTTAAATTAATAAAGATGAAACAATAAATTCATGTATTTGGTGCTATGACCTAGAACAAGTATTGATACATTCTGAATCGTTAAATTAATTTTATCCATAATGTAGAAGTACCAAACTAAGAAAAAATATGTGACCAGTCAGAAACAAGTGAAAGGCAAAAAAGAATACAGTGTGGTTGGCTCCCCAACATCTATTTCATCTGTCTCATCCCAGATTTTAATATCATGTAAGCTATACTTGTCTAGGAGAAGGCAATGGCACCCCACTCCAGTACTCTTGCCTGGAAAATCCCATGGATCGAGGAGCCTGGTGGGCTGCCGTCCATGGGGTCGCAGAGTCGGACACGACTGAGCGACTTCACTTTCACTTTTCACTTTCTTGCACTGGAGAAGGAAATGGCAGCCCACTCCAGTATCCTTGCCTGGAGAATCCCAGGGACGGCGGAGCCTGGTGGGCTGCCGTCTATGGGGTCGCACAGAGTCAGACATGACTGAAGCGACTTAGCAGCAGCAGCAGCAGACTTGTCTATTTATAAATTAACTTGTGATCCAATAATTCTATGCAAACAGAAGTTGGCTAGAGAGGCTTCTGGGAAATTTTTTTTTTATCCTACAGATGCCAAAGAGGAAGTAATCTCTATGTCTTTTCTTTTTCTGGTAGTTCTCAGACCTATATGTGCCTCTTTAGAATTGCTGCAGCCATCTTGCCAGTAATAAAAGGAAGGTGATATTTTCAAAAATGGAAAAGCAGAGAGATGATGATGTCTTTGGGCATATCATTTCACTTTCTTGGAACCCACTCGGTTTCTAGTAAAGTGAAAATATTCATGTCCATAATGTTTAAGACAATTTAAATTGAGGTTTCTGCTGCTTGTAGTTGAGAAAATTTTAATATTACAATGAATCACAGAAAACTTTGGGGAGAGGAGAATAGGAAAGAAGAGTGTTGTTTCTATATTGGAGGTTGAAAAAAATGTCACAAAGATTGTACCTAATAACAGCTTTTAATCCAAAGTTCCATTTATCCTTGCAAGCTGTATTCTGTAGCATCTCTAAATGTGACAAGGATTTCAAGCTTGCTTGTCAATTCGCTTAAAGTGTGCATGACATTTTCAAGGAGAAGAAATAAAGTAATTGCCCAAGCCAGTGGGCTTCTTGGAGTCATCTTAAACTGATGGACCCCCTTTTCGCTAGGTGAAAATAAAATATATGGGTGGAGGCAGGAAGGGAAATTTCAAAATGCTTTGAGAAAATGTCAAATGTAATCTGTCTTATTTGATGTAATAACCCATGGGAATTTCTAGGTAGGTGCTTGATTAGATGACAATAAGATCAGAAACTTCAAAGCCAAATTCCAGGATGAATTTGTGTCCTGCCACTTAGGAAGAGTGCTTCCCTGGTGGCTCAGCTGGTAAAGAATCTGCCTTCAATGCAGGAGAGCTGGGTTCAATCCCTGGGTTGGGAAGACACTTTTGAGAAGGGAATGGCTACCCACTCCAGTATTCTGGCCTGGAGAATTCCAAGGACTGTATGGTCCATAGGGTTGCAAAGAGTCAGGCACAACTGAATGACTTTCACACTCACTTAGGAAGACTTGCCACAGTGGGATTTTTAAGCTTAGTGGTTATGTCTAAATCACATAATCTCTTTGTTTCAATTCTCTCTGGCCATGAAACAAAAGTACGGATTCCTATTCTAGATATCTCAGAGTGATAGTGTAGCAACAATAATGACATTATATATTCTCCCAGCACTCCAAAATCACTTGCCCACAGTAGGCACCTGATAAATAATTGAAAAATAGTGCAAAGCAGTTTGGATTTAGGGTCTAGACAAAAAAGAGTCTAAAGAAACAACTAGATTGCTGACTGGGCAAATCTACATGGAAAGGTATTTTATTTTGCCTGATATCAATTATGGTTTCAAATGCTTACCTGGGAAACAATTCATTGGTCTGGTTTCTGAAACATACGAGAATATAACTGTCATAAGTTGTTTTTTTATATATATATTTTAAGGCTTACAACAGATATATTTAATGGGCAATATTCCTTGTAATAAAATATTTCATTTTGTTAGTGTTCTTATATAAAGTTATATTATTATTTTTTAAAGAAATACATAGACTTGCTTTACTCCATTGCCAGAAAGTAGAGCCTTTCAAGTTAGAGTGATCATTTCTTCTTTTAGGATAAGGCCATAAAGCTTCTCACACACTCAGCATGAATGGGCAGTATCACACCATCCAGGGTGAGGTGACATGGCTGGGTTATTTCTTTAGGAGCACCCTCAACTCTTTATATCAGTAAATATTTCCTTTGGGGCTTGTTTTCTAAAGAGAGAAATCTTGCAAACTCCCAACCATGATTCATGGGCTTGAACGCCAGTGCTTTTAGAGTCAAGTATCGAAAGAGAATTGGGGATTTCCTTGTTCATGGAACAAATTTTTGTGATACCCCTGAAATATTTCTTTGACCCCTAGTGTTTCTTGGAGGCTCTATCAAGAGAGTAAACCTATTGTCTTTTTCTCGGGAGGCAGGGAAAAGAACCAGATATCCACTAACTGTTTACACAACTTTTTGAATAATTTTCCTCAGTCCCAAATGCTTCCTATTTCCAGCAGTTTCATTTTTCAAAAATTCCTTAGTATTTCTGGGGTTCTCTGATGGAGAGTAACATGTGTTTGAGATACTTCAATCAATACAACAAATTTATTCAGCCAATACGTATCAATATTGTCACGTGCCAGGCAGGGATTAGGCACTTGGGATATAATAGTAAAGAAAACAAAACTCCCTCTTCTTAAAGAGTTTGCAGAATGTAAGAAATAGTCAGTAAACAAGACATATACTAACTGAACAAATTGTTTAATATTCTGGGGACCAGTAAGTGGCATGAAAAAAAGTTAGGGTAAAGGACCAACCTAGACAGCATATTAAAAAAGCAGAGACATTACTTTACTGACAAAGGTCCGCCTAGCCAAAGTTATGGCTTTTCCAGTAGTCATGTATGGATGTGAGAGTTGGACCATAAAGAAAGCTGAGCACTGAAGAACTGATGCTTTTGAACTGTGGTGTTGGAGAAGACCCTTGAGGGGCCCCTCAACTGCAAGAAGATCAAACCAGTCAATCCTAAAGGAAATCAGTCCTGAATATTCATTGGAAAGACTGATGCTGAAGCTCCAATATTTCAGCCACCTGAAGCAAAGAACTGAATCATTGGAAAAGACCCTGACACTGAGCAAGATTGAAGGCAGGAGGAAAAGGGGACAACAGAGGATAAGATGGTTGGATGGCATCACCAGCTTAATGGACATGCATTTGAGCAAGCTCTGGGAGTTGGTGATGGATGGGAAAGCCTGGTGAGCTGCAGTCCATGGGGTCACAAAGAATGCGACATGACTAAGGGACTGAACTGAACTGGTTGAAAGGACCTGGTGGTGTCAGGAGATGAGGGGCAGGTAGAAATTTTTTTTAAAAGGAAGTCATATTTTTAGTGAGAGTGTGAATTTTGATCAAGATTTGATGGAAGCAAAAAAGTTATCTAAGGTAATACCTGGGGCAAAGTATTGCCAGAAGAGGGAAATTCCAGCGCCTATGTTCTGAGGTGAGAATGTAGTGTTTGATGACTAGCAAAGAGGCCAGTGTGGCCAGAGTATAAAGAGTGAAGAGAGGACTGGGGAGGTGATGAGGAAGGCAGAAAGGTGACAGGGTTGAGAGCTGGAGGCATGCTCTGCTTATACTGTAAACATATCAACAATGGCTTTTATTCCAAAGGAAATAGCATGCCAGAACAGGGTGTTAAAAAGCAGAGATATCGCTTTGTTGACGAAGGTCCATATAGTCAAAGCTATGATTTTTGTACTAGCCATGTATGGATGTGAGAGTTGGATCATAAACAAGGCTGAGTACTGAAGAATTAATTGTGGTNTAGAGCATGAGATGGTTGGATGGCATCACCAACTCAATGGACATGAGTTTGAGCAAGCTTTGGGAGTTGGCGACGGACAGGGAGTCCTGGAGTGCTGCAGTCCATGGGGTCGCAAAGAGTTGGATCCGACTGAGCAACTGAAATGAATTGACTCGAGTTCAAAACATGCTAGATTAAGGTCTTTCAGCACTCTTGCTTTACTAAGACCAGGTTGTTTGGTGATATTACACTGAGAAGAAGACACTTCTTTTCTGCATCATGAGTTCATGCTTGGGAATCTCAGTTTCATATACTAAATAGCACGTAAGAGTTTGCCTGCTCTTGGGAAAACTTACGTGGACCTAGCAGGTAACCTGCAGTGACAGAGAGTGGCCAATGAGGGCAGCAAAAGGAGCCGCCCAGGAGCAAGTGGACCACAAAGTATTTCTTTGCTGTTCAGCTGCTCAGTGGTGTCCGACTCTTTGTGACCCCATGGACTGTAGCCCACCAGACTCCTCTGTTCATGGAATTTTCCAGGCAAGAATACTGGAGTGGGTTGCCATTTCCTTTTCCAGGGTATCTTCCCGACCAAGGAATCAAACCCATGCCTCTTGTGTCTTCTGCATTGACAGTTGGGTTCTTTACCAGCTGAGCCATGGGGGAAGCCTCACAAGCATTTCTATCTGTGATATTTGTCACCCAAGATGGGCAAAATAACAGCAGAAAACTGGGAGAATTACATGTGTCAGGCAGCAAGGAGAGCACTGAGAGATACAGAACAGAGAAGCAATTGTGAAAAAGAGCCTGTTGTCACATGAAAGAAATGACAGACAGAGTTTGAAAATTAATGTGAACAATCTGATGGGCAAATAGAAATCAAAATCTGAGACTGCTCGTGGAATTGTCAGGTGAGGAGCAACATGCGGCATAATATGACCACCAGACAATTCTGTTTGCTAGATTCCCAGCTTTTACAAAACTGAAATGTCAGTTATCACATTTTGGGATTATTTAAGTCCTTATTTTAAAAAAATTTAGCTATTTTATACTTGTACAAAGCATGTATAAAAACCTGTCTAATAAAGTCATTGAATAGTAATTGTAGCTGATACATATTTATTGTGTGCCAGGAAATATGTTAAGTATCAACAGAATAAAGGCAATTATGTGTTTAGAGTTATTCTTCATTGTTATTATTACTTAGGCTAAGTTTTGAAAGCTCAGCAATGGATATTGTTAGTTTCCTATTCAGCATTCATCCTCACATCCTCCTTCCTAAGAAAACCCTATTTTTCCTATTTTTATTTTAATTAAAAAAAATTTTTTTTTAGTCATTCATCCTTCTTCCTTCAGCTTGTGGATGAGCATACCCTCAAGCCTAGAACTGAACCCTCATTCATTTATTCATTCCTGTGTAGACCGATCTGATACACTTGCTCAAAAGTCCTGATTGGTTCTGGGTTTGACATGACACACAACTCCAGCCAATTAGAATGAAGAGAAGTGCTCTGGGGAATTATTTTAAAGCTCCACTTAACTTTTCCATGAGGACTCTGAGGAGTAACCACTTTCCAGAAATCAAAGCCTAGTTGTATGGAGTTGGGATTCAATCCCAGACCTAATTTCACTTTTAGTCAAATCATGCTTTCCCTCAAAAGATGTAAACATATTAATTCCTAGAACTTGTTAATACGTTACCTAATATGGCATATGGTATATGCCACCTTATTTGAGGATGTGACTAAGTTAAAGATCTTGAGATGGGGAGATTATCTTGGATTATTCAGGTGGGCCCTACAAGGCTTGTCAGAAGAAGACAGCAGGGTCAGAGTAAGAGAAGGGACTGTGGTGATAGAAGTATATCAAGGGCACGCAGCCTTGAGCTACGGAATGCAGTCCTGCTCTAGAAGTTGAAGTTTCTACCATAAGCACATCCCTACTTAGAGCCTCTAGAAGTCACTCAGTTCTACCGACACCTTAATTGTAACCATGTTTGCAACCCATCTTGGATTTCTGGCCCCAAGAATGGTAGGGTAATACATTTGTGTTGTTTTAAGTCACTAAGTTTGTGGTGAATTGTTACAGTAGTAATAAAAAACTAACACGTCACATAAGCATAGTGTGATATTTCATAGATATCAGAAGTATGATCAATTTTTAAAAAAGAAATGAAGTAGATATAAATTTTCAAACTTAACTAACCTACAACTCTGTACAAACATTACAAATTATTTCATCAAGTGAAAACAGAAATGACTTCTATGGTATTTAGGTAATCTGACTCCTGTATTAGTAATGAAACCTGTATACTATCTGGATATTTTTGTTGAGTGTTTACAATTATTTGTATGTCTTCATTTTGGCTTAAATATTATGTGATGTCCTGAATGACTCTATACTGCTGATCTCAGAACAGATGTGCCACCATCATGAAAAATGTTTACTCTGGAAGAACATGTTGGTTTACCTCTTAGACTAGTTCAGTCTACCTTGTTTTAAAGTATAAATAGAAGTAAGAGAGCTTCCTGAGGAACTCAAGCATTTGACAAAACAGGAACAAAAGTTATCTGCCACAAATGATATTTTTTCCTATGGAAATTATATTGCTCTTTCAAATGACAGCCATCCTGTTATCTTGGCTAAGCTTTGTGCAATGGATTTTGGAATCATTTTCATGGAGATGGTTACTAAGAGTTGTGTCTAGTGACCTTGAATTGATTTAGATATTGAAAAGACCATCAGTTTACTATGCATAATCTGCCAAAGGCACCCACTTTCCCATGGAAATGGGAATAATCAAAAAGCCTGCATACATCACGGATATTGATTTTTGTAGGCCCCAAAAAGGAAGAGAAATATATACATTTCTGTGGAAGGCCCTCTTTAAAACATTCTACTCCAACTATAGCCGCAATAGCCCAGAGGGGGCATTTAATTCCAACTTAAAAATGACAGTATACTATTCTTTCTGATGCAAAGTTTACCATGGATTCTCAATTAGGCTTATACTGTTTGTTTATAAGAACTTCATAGATGTTGTTATCATGTCTTATACAGGAAGATAACAGCCAATAGAAACCACCAGATTTTCCACCTCCCATCTGTCACTTCCTCATTCCCTGATGGCTCAGAGGTAAAGGATCCTCCTGTAATATAGGACATGCAAGAGATGCAGGTTTGATCCCTGGGTCAAGAAAATCCACTGGAGGAAGAAATGGCAACCCACTGCAGTATTTTTGTCTGAAAAATCCCACAGACAGAGGAGACTGGTGGGCTACAGTCCAAGGGGTCACAAAGAGTCAGACACAACCGAGCACATCTATCATAGAAATTAGCCTTGAGTAAATAGAACTGGGAAGATTTTTCAGAACCTTCTGTAACAGTCAGCAACNAAGAAATGGCAACCCACTGCAGTATTTTTGTCTGAAAAATCCCACAGACAGAGGAGACTGGTGGGCTACAGTCCAAGGGGTCACAAAGAGTCAGACACAACCGAGCACATCTATCATAGAAATTAGCCTTGAGTAAATAGAACTGGGAAGATTTTTCAGAACCTTCTGTAACAGTCAGCAACCAATATGGAACATTTGGGGGGCACAAATCCTGCTTCCCTTAATATCTACCCATTTGTGTGCACTTGTGCTAAGTTGCTTAAGTCATGTCCAACTCTTTGCAATGCTATGGACTGTAGCCCATCAGGCTCCTCTGTCCATGTGATTTTCCAGGCAAGAATACTGAAGTGGGTTACCATTTCCTTCATCAATGTACCTACATAACTTTAGACAGTACAATTTACTTTCCTTTTTTAAAAAAATGAAACCATTAGCATATCTAACACATAGGACTGATGTCAGCATGAGGTAATCCATTTCTAGAATCTGATGTTTATTAAATATTCAATAAAAACTCCTGTTTTTGTCTTCACCTGGTTTTAGCTGAGAATTTACATGTCAAATAAAAATGTGTTCTGGCTATTGCATGATCTGTGTTTACTATTTTATTATTTATACAACAAGACTTAGTCCTTGTTAGGTACTGTGGGCCTGGATTAAGGTGAGTGTCTATTAATCTAATTGAGATCATGAGGCCCTTTCCATCATATAATGCTGTCTTCCTCTTTTGAACTCATTTGAACCACAAGGTGAAAGATGCAGTAATTCTTTTAGGGCCACCAAAATGATGAAGTGGGGATATACCTGTTAATTCTATATCTACTTGAAAAACTCATAATTCATAAAAGCTCTAATGAGGTGCCCACCCTGCTGTTCTTAAGTCAGGAAGTGCTGGAAGGAATATGTTATAAGCTGAGGGAAATGCTGCTGAGAAGTCAGAGTACTTATATTCATTTTGGCTTCCTCAGCGTCCCAACAGAAACATGTATTTGTAAGAAGGAAGGTATAATTAGTTAGGGAATTGCTACTTGTAACTAAATTCTGTCCTGGAGACAATTAAGTTTCTTGTCCATAATCATCCAAAGAGCTATAGGTTTACACAGAAATGCTCTGATACAATTTACGCCCTTAAGGATGCTGTAGGAAAAAGGACACAATTTGAACATAAATACATGTAAAAGAGGAGATGGATGATAAAATGCCAACAGAGTGCTATGCCTAGTTATAGTATAGTATAATGTTAAAGTATACATTGATGAAGGAAACATTTCATAGGACCACTGAAGTTAGCCCCCCTAAAAGCACACCAAAGCAGGAGACACAAGTTCCATTCCTGGCTTAGGAAGATTTCTCTGAGAAGAAAATGGCAACCCACTCCAGTATTCTTCCCTGGGGCATCCCACGGACAGAGAAGCCTGGTGGGCTACAGTCCATGGGGTCACAAAAGAATTGGGCAAGACTGAGTGACTAAACAGCAACAATAACAAGAGGAGAAGCAGCCTCTTATTCATAGAAGGGTTCTTTCTGGACCTTGGCTTGAGGCCTCGGGACAGAAGCAGCTGTGAGAAAGGTCATGGTAGAGCAAATACAGAGAATAGTGCCAGCTACCATGGTCTCCACCTAACCTCTGGGTCAGAACCTACCAAGATTCCAGAAAGTCCCTCTGAGGTCTCTGCAGGAGACCCTGGTCACTCTTCAAGTTAAAAACTTCACTTTGCTTCTGGGCTGTCAGCGTGTCTTATCCAGGCTCCATCTGATTCTCATCTTACCCCTGTGCTCTCCTTGAGGTTTCTGGAACAAGCAATGCATCCCTGGAACACATCTGAGACAATGTACTTGGACGTCTTTTGGACACTCACAATACCAAGAGATGTTTGGAAAATATGGACAGGCAAATAGTTCCAGACTGCTACTTCTGGCTACAGGTTTAAAAGCTGGAGTCAATTTACTTGGTCACCAACATTTGCAGCATGTCCGTTATTCAGGCTTCTGCAGAACGTTCAGCAGGAGAAAAATGACTCTTAATGGTTTGTGATCTAAGAGAGGAGAGATACAGGCCTGCACAAAGAAATATCAAAAATGACAAAAGAAATAAAATTCTAAGTGGATGTTAAAATAGGATGCTTTGTGTCTAAGATGAGGTCCCAAAGGCCAACTATACAATAAGTGCTAAGAAGCCACATGTCTGGAGGTGGAGTTACCGTGAAGTTAAAGAAACTTGAGCTTCAGGGTTTCTCAGGTGCATGAGCACCTCCCAAGACCCTATATTTAAACGTATACTAAAACTTTGTACTTTTCCTTTCAAGAGGGCTCCTAGAATCGTTTAAGCTTAGGCAGCGCAAATTTTGGATCATTTACTGTGGACCAGAGGTTTTCACACAGGAGTTTAAATGTATTTTACCAACACTTTCCAAGAGGTATGTAGCATAGATAGTTTTAAGAGTATCAGTCTCCATATCTTCAGCTTCTGTATGTGTTATTTTAGTGGATTGATTTTACCTAAAAATACACCTGTGGTCCAAGGGTCATGCTGGTTTTTCTTTTCCATTTTCTCCTTTGCAATCCTCATTCTCCTTCTTTACTAAAGAAACTCATAACTGGTTCTGAATCTTAATGTGGTGACTTTTTTCCCTCTGGGTTTAAAAATATTCAGGTTCCAAACAAGAAATTTCATAAAATACTGCTCTCAGAGAAGACCCTCTAATCTAGATGTTTCCTAACATCATTACCTGACAGTTTCTATTAGGAGTGACATGTGACATAAGAAGTGGAATATTTTGGCCATATGGGCAGGCTCCAAATTTAGATAATTATTTTCATTTAGATTCATTGCCCCTACCGTCCACTGAATATTGATAAAGAATATGAAGACTGTGAAGAATCCAATAAGGACAAAACAAAGAAAGGTGGAGGTGAAGTGCCTTATTTTATCCATGCAGCAATCTCTTTGGCTTTGTCTGTCTGTCTATCTATCTTTATCAATCTTCTGTCACTGTTATTAAAAAACTACTATAAACTTGGTGGCTTAAACTAAATGAAATTTCTTCTCTTACAGTTCTGAAGGCAGAAGTCTAAAATTAAGGTGTTGGCACGGCTTTACTCCCTTTAGAGACTCTAGGAGAGAATCAGTTCCTTTTCTCTTTCAGCTTCTGGTGGCTGTCTGTATCTCTGGGCTTGTGACTGCCTCACACTGATCTCTGCCACCATAGTCACATGACTTCCTTGTCGTCTTTATGTGGATTTCCTTTGTGTATTCCTTATAAAGGGGCTTCCCAGGTGACGCAGTGGTCAAGAATCTGCCTGCCGATGCGTGTGATGCAGGTTCTATCCCTGAATCGGGAAGGTCCTCTGGAGAAGGTGCTGGAGAAGGTGCCCCACTCCAGTATTCTTGCTTGGGAAATCTCATGGACAGAGGAACCTGGTGGACTACAGTCCATGGGGTCGCAAAGAGTTGGACATGACTCAGTAACTGAACAACAACTGCTTATAAGGATGCTTGTCATTGGATTTAGGGTCTTCCTGGGTAACTGATAATTTTCTCATTTCAAAATCTTTAACTGTATTGCTTCTTCCAATACCCTGTTTCCAAATAAAGTTACATTTACAGGCTCCAGAGTTTTGACATAGGTATCTTCAGGGGTCTACCATTCAAATCACTATACTATCTAGTTATCTAATATTTGTCATTCATTTATATCTATCTACATATGCAGAGTACATCATGAGAAATGCTGGACTGGAAGAAGCACACGCTGGAATCAAGATTGCCGGGAGAAATATCAATAAGCTCAGATATACAGATGACACCACCCTTATGGCAGAAAGTGAAGAAGAACTAAAAAGCCTCCTGATGAAAGTGAAAGAGGAGAGTGAAAAAGTTGGCTTAAAGCTCAACATTCAGAAAATGAAGATCATGGCGTCTGGTTCCATCACTTCATGGCAAATAAATGGGGAAACAGTGGAAACAGTGTCAGACTTTTTTGTGGGGGCTCCAAAATCACTGCAGATGGTGACTGCAGCCATGAAATTAAAAGACGCTTACTCCTTGGAAGAAAAGTTATGACCAACCTAGATAGCATATTCAAAAGCAGAGACATTACTTTGCCAACAAAGTTCTATCTAATCAAGGCTATGGTTTTTCCTGTGGTCATGTATGGATGTGAGAGTTGAACTGTGAAGAAAGCTGAGCGCTGAAGAATTGATGCTTTTGAACAGTGGTGTTGGAGAAGACTTGAGAGTCCCTTGAACTTCAAGGAGAGCCAATCAGTCCATTCTAAAGGAGATCAGTCCTGGGTGTTCTTTGGAAGGAATGATGCTGAAGCTGAAAGTCCAGTACTTTGGCCACCTCATGCAAAGAGTTGACTCATTGGAAGAGACTCTGATGCTGGGAGGAATTGGGGGCAGGAGGAGAAGGGGATCACAGAGGATGAGATGGCTGGATGGCGTCACTGACTCGATAGTGAACTCGGGGAGATGGTGATGGACAGGGAGGCCTGGCGTGCTGCGATTCATGGGGTCGCAAAGACTCGGACATGACTGAGAGACTGAACTGAACCTACCTACCTATACAGCATCTATCTTAGAATTCAAAAGAGAGACGATTTTCACAGTGGCACAAATTGCACATTTATTTGAAATTAAAAAATGAAGTCAGATATTTTAATATAAAGTCTGTCTGATTGATTTGAAAATAAATACTCACTTTGCCATTAGTTTTAAAATAATTGTTTTCCAAAGGGACAATAAGTCAAATCAATAGGTACATGATTTTGATAAAAATATGTAAAAAATATAAAAATACTGATTTTGGGAAAGTAATAAACTGTATTTTTCTTTTTTCTAACTGTTTCTGAGTATCTGAAATTAAACCAGATGCCTCTAAGTGGAAGAATGGGATGACTGTCATTTAGTAAATCTTGGCTTACTTATTAGAAATAAGGAAATGAATTATGCCAACAATGGAAAAATTCACCCTTTTAAGAAACAGATGATTTCTTTTTATTTTATTTTTTGCATAAAATTGGAGAAGGGACTAATCAAATTATAAATTAGAATATATTTGTTATACTTACCATAAGACTATTGGCTATTAATTTCAGAGTTGTAAGAATTGAAAACATTGCTATTATAAAAGTCTTTGCATTACCATCATCTTGGCTATGGGATAGGTTTTCTTATTTTTATAACATATAGATAGATTTGATGCTAATTCCTATGTCATTCCAGCAGAAATATTCACCCAAGGACCCATGAATTATCTGAAAATAATAGCCAAATATTCTCAGAAAAGTATTTCATCCAATAAAATTATAATTTTATCTTTGAAACTCATTTAACAAAATTTGTAATATATCTAAGTTATTTTGATCAATTACATAGTAACAGTAATGGTAATGAGGGCTCAATCAGAATAATTTTTTAAAATATTTGGAAACTTGTGATCTCAAAAGTTAAATTTGTTATTTATATACATATTTTAGACCCATAGAAGTACACTGGAGTGACTGCAAAAATAATTTGAAGCATAGCAATATAATACATTAGCCAAAATTCTCGTGGAGGGAATTAGGATGGAACTTTAAATTCAAAGAGTGAAAAAGAGTGATGTAAATTTTTCAGCTGTTAGAGAAGAATTTTTTCATGTATTTTAAAAGGATTGTGATGGGTATCAAATTGCTGTGACAGATTTCATGGGATGCATTAAAAGAGTAATGAAACAGGTTTTGTTCTAATGCCAGTAATTACATTCTTTGTAGCTACTTAAATATAGGATAAAAATTTAATTATCAACCTAAAAATAGGCATGAAGGTACCTAATTTAAAAATTTAGGGTTACATGAAAGAAAACAAAAGGCACTGTTTTAGACTATCTAAACACATTTTTGCATGCAAAGAGAATGTTTAAATCATTCCTTCTGGTATTAGGCTGTCATCAGCCAGAAAAGAGTGGACCCTTTACTGCTAAGAAGAAAAGCTCGTGTGCTGAGCTCCCATCCCTGTCCCTGAGGGTAAGAGATGGGAGGGGCTTTTTCCTTACCTTGAACAAAGACAGAGTGGCTTCAAAGAGACAGCTCAGTGAGCTAAATATGTGGACCTAGGACTTCATCTCTGAATGAGTTGGGGCAATGTCTAAAAATGTGAGGCTGTAACTGGAGCTGCTTCTTTTGGAGGCAAAATCTGGTGGGAGGGCTGAATTGGGAGTAAATCATACTTCCAGGAACAATGGAACATGTTCTGTGGGCACTTGCTATGAACTTTGGTTTTAACCACTCCCACCACAATGGTAGACCCAAAAGGCCTGGGATTTCTGCCTTTTTTGTTTTATTCTGGTATCCCCGACACTTGAAGCAGACCTTTGCACATAGCAGTTGTTCAATAAATGGGATGAAGAAATTAATGAAATCCTTTATTTTGGGGGGCTCCAAAATCACTGCAGATGGTGACTGCAGCCATGAAATTAAAAGATGCTTACTCCTTGGAAGGAAAGTTATGAGCAACCTAGATAGCATATTCAAAAGCAGAGACATTACTTTGTCACCAAAGTCCTTCTAGTCAAGGCTATGGTTTTTCCAGTGGTCATGTATGGATGTGAGAGTTGGACTGTGAAGAAAGCTGAGCACCAAAGAATTGATGCTTTTGAACTGTGGTGTTGGAGAAGACTCTTGAGAGTCCCTTGGACTGCAAGGAGATCCAATCAGTCCATTCTAAAGGAGGTCAGCCCTGGGTGTTCTTTGGAAGGAACGATGCTAAAGCTGAAACTCCAGTACTTTGGCTACCTCATGCAAAGAGTTGACTCATTGGGAAAGACTCTGATGCTGGGAGGAATTGGGGGCAGGAGGAGAAGGGGATGACAGGATGAGATGGCTGGATGGCATCACTGATTCAATACAGATGAGTCTGAGTAAAACTCCGGGAGTTGGTGATGGACAGGGAGGCCTGGAACTGTGTGCTGCCACTCATGGGGTCGCAAAGAGTAGGACAGGACTGAGCGACTGAACTGAACTGAACTGAATCCTTTCTAAGGGCTTTCTATATGTCGCAGTGATAAAGACTTCGCCTGCCAATGCAGAAGACACAAGAGACGTGGATTTGACCCCTGCATTATGAAGATCTCCTAGAGGAGGAAATGGTAACCCATTCCAGTATTCTTGCTTGGAAAATTCCATGACAGAGGAGATTTTCAGGCTTCAGACCATGGAGACACAAAGATTTGGATGTGACTGAGCACACAGACACACACATATGACTCTCTATGCTTCAGTCTAATCTAATCTGGTCTAGTCTAATGTAAGCATCAGTCTAACACAGACCCTTTCTAAGCATCAGCTATGATGTTTTTCCAGTAGTCATGTATGTATGTATGATGTGGTGTTGGAGAAGACCCTTGAGAGTCCCTTGGACTGCAAGGAGAACAAACCAGTCAATCTTCAAGGAAATCAGTCCTGAATATTCATTGGAAGGACTGATGCTGAAGCTGAAGCTCCAGTACTTTAATCACCTGATGTGAAGAACTGATTCACTGGAAAAACCCCCGTGCTGGGAAAGATTGAAGTCAGGAAGACAAGGGGACAACAGAGGATGAGATGGTTGGATGGCATGACTAACTCGATGGACATGAGTCTGAGCAAACTCAGGGAGTTGGTGATGGACAGGTGCTGCAGTCCATGGAGTTGCAAAGAGTAAGATACAACTGAGCAGCTGAACTGAAGCATCAGTCTACCTATTCAGCCCACTCTTTAAAAACCAGGTCAACCCTAAATATCCCCAGCCTGCTTCTATTGGATGTCCGCAGGTCACCAGGGGTGAAGTTTTCCCTAGTCAGAAATCTTGGAGCCCTGATCCTCAGCCCTGGTCTTTTGGCTGCCAGCATCTCTGGCCCAGAGGCTGCTAAAAGCCTGTGCTGGCTCTCTCCATTAGATTTGTGCTCATACCCCCTCCCTGAACCCAAGCTCCCATTCTACAGGTGCTGCTGGGTCCTAAAAGGAAGAAGTACTTGGTTTGAAATTAGGAAGAGGGGCAGCAGCTCCCTAGACCATAATATTTTTTAATAAGAATATCTGGATAAAGTTATGGTTATGGTGATTTTTACTACTTTCTAAAGAGGGATTGGGAGAAGGCAATGGCAACCCACTCCAGTACTCTTGCCTGGAAAATCCCATGGATGGAGGAGCCTTGTAGGCTGCAGTTCATGGGTTCGCTAAGAGTAGGGCACAACTGAGCTACTTCCCTTTCACTTTTCACTTTCATGCATTGGAGAAGGAAATGACAACCCACTCCAGTGTTCTTGCCTGAAGAATCCCAGGGACGGGGGAGCCTGGTAGGCTGCCATCTATGGGGTCACACAGAGTCGGACAGGACTGAAGCAACTTAGCAGCAGCAGCAGCAAAGAGGGATTGAGGTAGGTCAGTGGTAAAGAATTCTCCTGCCAATGCAGGAGATGTGAGAGATATAGGTTTGATCTCTGTGTCGGGAAGATCCCCTGGAGGAGGAAAAGGCACTCCACTCCAGTATTCTTGCCTGGGAAATCCCACGGACAGAGGATCCTGGCAGGCTATAGTCCACGGGGTCACACAGAGTTGGAAACAACTGACCACGCACACACACATCACAAAGGGAGGGACTGAAATTTGTTTAAGGATAATAAAAAGCTATCACCTATTATTGGTGAATGTGTGTAGCTGGAAAATCTGTAGGGAAAAATATGGCTTCAGAAAAGAAAATCAGTGAATCCTACACAGGTCAGATATGTTAATGGTGTAATTGAAAAAAGCATAGCATGTGCAGAAGCCTTTCTATGAAGACCTCAACATTATGTGTTTCTTGCCTTTTCTTTCCTTAACAGCTATCCATTTGTGCGATTATGCGGTTGAGTGTGATGGGTACAGCACCTTTGTTAAGAATGGGGCTGGAGAGTCAGTTGGCCAAGTTCATCCTCTGCTTTTTGGTGCTTATTGGTTACATTACCTTGGGCAAGTTGCTTGGAGTCCTCTCTACCTCAGTTTTCCCGTCCATAAAATCTGCATGATAATAATACCTGTGTAATGGAGTTATTCTGAGGATTAAATGACATAATACTCATAATGGACATAGAGTCATGCAGATTCACACTGCGAGTCTAATTATTATGTTAGTTGGGCACACAACTCATATAATATTAGACTATTATCAATAGCTATATATCAAAGGCTAACACTTGCATAGTTAGAAACTGTGCATGGTCTTCACAGTATGGCAATTTCATTGAAAAATAGTATTGATTTTCTTCAAAACTTATTTATTCTCATAAACCTGTGAATTCAAATACTCAGCTTTTAAAATACCATTTATATTTAGTATGTTTGAGATTAAAATCTATGCATTATACATTTTATGCAGAATAGGAAGTGGTTACATCTAGAAATTTGGTTCAAAAGGGCAATGTTTTAGTACATTCTAAGGTGGAAAAGGTAGAAGTGTGACTATTATGAATAATACTAGTGCATATATTTGATGCATTTTTATTTAATTGAACTAATTAAAAATTTTAGATTTTAATGAAAACTAAAGAAAGAAAGCTGAGCACCAAAGATTTGATGCTTTTGAATTATGATGTTGGAAAAGACTCTTGAGAGTCCCTTGGACTGCAAGGAGATCAAACCAGTTAATCCTAAAGGAAATCAGTCCTGAATATTCATTTGAAGGACTGATGCTGAAGCTGAAACTCCAATACTTTGACCACCTGATGCGAAGAACTGACTCATTGAAAAAGACCCTGATGCTGGGAGAGATTGAGGGCAGGAGGAGAAGGGGACAACAAAGGATGAGATGGTTGGCTGGCATCACCGACTCAATGGACACGAGTTTGAGTAAGCTCCGCGAGTTGGTGATGGACAGGGAAGCTTGATGTGCTGCAGTCTGTGGGGTCACAAAGAGTCCAACACGACTGAGTGACAGAACTGAACTGAACTGAATGCAGAACAGTCCATTTTGTCCAGTGTAGTACTGCTTATTTTATTTACTTCATTGTCTTAAACATAACATTTTGGTACTTTTGTAATTCCTATAAAGCACAAAGAATGATGAATGGTAAAATTGAAACTTTTTCTGGAGAAACGGAAACTTTTTCTGGACCAGTGAGTAGCTCTTCTGGAGACAGTTTATGTAGCAGTGGTAGAAATCCTTCTATTGGGAGAAATCTTAAGGACCAAGAATGGGACTTAAAGGGCCATTCTGGAACTTGACTGGTTTGGCATAAAAAGGAAGTTAGGGAGAAAGACAGATGATCAAAAAATCTGCCCCAGAAGAGTGGAATCTATATTATAAGTTGAGAGACCAAACGTCTGACTTGTCTGCCCAACTTTTCAGTTGGCTTTTGGCGTTCAAAGCAACTGCTCCTCCAGTCTCTCAGTAATAAACTTCTGTACCTCAATAGACTCTTCTAGCTGTTTGCTACTCTGTCATTTTAGAACCATGTCTCCATGAGGCTACCACTGCTGATGAATCTGTCTAATAGTTGTCCTGGAAAACACACAAGAACTATGTTGTACTTCATCTGTTCAGATTCAGAAACCTAACAGATGCCTTACAATACCAAGAAAACACGAAGCTAGCATTGTCCTGACATAGGCAAATTGAATTGTTTGGCTGAGTTTTATGTTTCACTTGCCTTTTCAAAGAAAGCATTGCTTTCCCAAACCTCTGATCTTTGATTTGTTGGGAAGTTATCTATACGTTTCTATAAGAGAGGAAAGTTTTTCTTCTCTGCTTATTTTTGTGACAAAACTTACTAAGCCCTTCATCAGTCTCTCCTGAGTCTTCTGGTTGCAATTTTCATTGTTTAAAAAGCAGGCAGCCTTCTGAAGCTGCTTCTTGGAGGGATTCTGCACAGCCCTGGCTTCCCTGTGTAGTCCCTTAAGCTCTCTTGCCAAAGAGGATCCCAGCTTTGCATCCAAAGGCAGATCAGCTCAGCTCAGCCCAACACAAGGACACCCATCATGAAAAGGACCAATCAAAGCACTGAGGGCAGGTCTCCCCAGATGGAAATTGTGTATGTCTTTAAAAAAATGAAGTATTCTGTTAACCTCTCCCTCTCCCTTCCTTTTAGGCCAGAAACTTCACATACACACACACACACCCTCCCCCAAATATATTTTTGCTTTCATTACTACAGTTGAGAAGAATTGCTACGTCTGCTTTGATGCATCGAGGGACTGAATGTAAACAACATGGTACAACTCTAGGAACTGCCATCATAAAATATTTTAAGAGGCAGAATAGAGTAAAATAAAATAAAAATGTCTTTTTATGTGATATCTCAGAGTAATTCAGGATTTATGGTACCTTAACCTTTAGAATCCAAAATATTAAGCTATGTTTCTTAGAGATAATAACTTGGTTGTCCCTCACTTATGTGTCTTAGATAAAAGCCTACT
Source organism: Neotragus moschatus (assembly GCA_006410615.1). Classification (NCBI taxonomy): domain Eukaryota; kingdom Metazoa; phylum Chordata; class Mammalia; order Artiodactyla; family Bovidae; genus Neotragus; species Neotragus moschatus. The sequence goes on from SJYA01000587.1 coordinate 4,966,531, forward strand.
GCCACAGAATCCATGAATGCTCAAATACCCTTGCGGGCCTTTAGTAGTAAATCTTATGGAATAGCTTATGGCCAATGTAATGGCCCACAGTAGCCTGCGAATATCATGAATTCTAATAATACTTACATCAGTAGAAACATAAAGTAATGTCTCCATTGTAATTAAATGATGTATTTAGAGCAGTGGACTAAATGGTCCCCTAGTGTGTTGGTGATATATTCTAATAGTCTTCTCTTTACAGCCCCACACGGTAATATTCATGCTTTATTCTGGAGGGCTTTGCTTCTGACTGAACATTTGAATTGCAACATTAAGTGGTAAAGTGGATTATAGCAAGACCCCATGAATATGGATCCTGATCAAGAAACTAAGTGCTTAAAAAAATAAAATGTTACTATTTAAATAAAGTGATTACAAAAACATTTTTATATGGAGGAATGTCAGGCATATATGCCAACTCCCCCTCCCTCTTTATTCTACATTGCAGAAGCAGAACATATTTGCCACAATTAAAAATTTAGTAGGATGAAACAGCGGAACTTAAATCACTGTAATTTCTGCTGCGCTTATTGAATCTAATTTGGGCTGTTTGAGGTACAAATTAGTTTTGATAATAATTACATTATTCCATTTTTTAAACATGCCTGTTCCAAAGATTATAGCCAAATACAGAGCCCACATGTAGGAAGAGGGTACTTTTACCAGTGCTGAAATGAAATTATCTTGCAGTTGATTAGTTAAAAGTGTCACATTTTGAATTTTCATTCTTTATTTTGCCCTCGTAGCCATCACTAAAGCAGTAGCTTGAGGCAGTAAGAGCCTAGGGCACAGCTGAGGGCGGTTCAGTCTATCTAGTCTAGCAGTAAAGAATAAGTCAAAGAACAGTCTATCCTTGTATTTGGTAATTGAATTAGACAGTGTGCCAATATATTACAGACAATTATACAAGAATAAAGCAGTTATATATTTATTTGATGCACTTAAATATTTGTAAGATATTTTCCATTATTCATTGAATACTCTATTTCTTAGAATTTTTAAAAACATTTTCTATGCACAAGGAAAATCCTCCAGCCTTGTTGATAATTCTTTCTGTATATTTGTTCAATGAATGTGGATTTCTAATGATGAAGCACTAAGTTTATGTACGGCTGGCTTTTCTATTTGACTAAGTTAATATTGACATGTGGGTTTGCATGCTAGATGTGTGTGTGTGTGTGTGTGTGTGTGTGTGTGTGTGTGTGGTATGTATTTTAGTGTGGATTTGTCCACTTAGGGCATTATAGATTTAAATTCACTGAGCACTTGTGAAAGTTCCAATTGTTGGTCAGTTGTTTTATATTTACAAATGATTTGGCTTGCCTTATTTCCTAAATGTGCCTTCACTGTGTATTGAAAATCGGCATCTTTTCCACAAATCCAGGAGCTTAAGCAAAATCCCATTGTTTTTACCACAGAACTTTGCTTTAGTGGGGATAATTGGTCATTTGGGGTAAGTTTACATTAACTCTTCTTTTATTTTGTATTGCTTAAAAAGACACACTTTTTATGCTCTAAGAGTTTTGCAGAAAGTTAAAAAAAAAAAATTGCCCATTTAGGTAGAGGTTAAAAAAAAACTAACTCCTCTAAAAGGAAAGAATGGCAAATGCGCTGGAACTTGGAGACACTGGTCAAATACAGCACTCTAGCTAAATGAAGAGCTCTTTATCTGACCAGTTTAGACATGGCTTTGGATAGCAAGCTAATTCTTTGAGCACCACCCTTGAAAATCATGCTAATGAGCCTCTTCACTTCATCAAGTAGGATTGTGGACCTTTTTGTCTGCATCATTAAGGCCCCAAATTGCCCCATTAGCAAGGCCTCAAATTGCCCCTCAGGGTCAATATTTAATGCAGGTGAACTTAGGTTAACTACCCTCAGAACCCTCTGGACAACAAACAACGTGGAGTACCTGGTACAGGGAGATTCATTTCTCCCCAAGTTTCCTTTGTGAAATATGGCTTTCCATGTTCAACTTCGGTTTTAAATTCACTTTGAGAAAAAGACACATTAGGTTTATTTTCTGTTGCTGATTCCAAAAGAATGAGTTTTGAAATAGAAGATAGAAATTCCTCCATCAGTTGATTTCATCAGTGTCCCTAAGCTTTAATTTTTCCACCTGTAAAGTGTGAATGATAATACTTTACTTCGGGTAACTTCTGAGGATGCTGCTGCCTTTAAACAAAGATGCTGGAACCCGTAAAAAATAGCAATAATAATACCAACAGTTAGCAAGCTCTTGTAGAATTTTGTTCTGCAAAATTTTAGCAACTTTAATGGCTATCCTTATTAATTATTGAGCTAAAAATACATAAGTTAGAAATATAAGTAGTAATCGGGGTGTGTGCAAAATTAAAATTCAAGATGATATTCTGTGCTAATAACACTGAGATAATTTGTAGGATTGGAATACTGCACACATTTAAACACAGAAATGTAAGATTTTTCTTACTCATTAAAATTTGAAGTAGGAGAGAAAGGCAAAATGTTCTTCTTGTATCTCTGTTGTCCATTTGGTTTACTGCAAACTGGTTAATACTCAGTTATCTCAGTTATCTCTGGAAACTCTCAGTGTTGGGGGGTGGGTGGTACAAATAGAAATTACCTCCCTGAGCATGCCCAGCAGGAGCTACTGGTGATCTCCAGACATGAAATCTTTCATATGTAGCAACTGAAAGATGAGAACCATGGTTACAGTTTCTAGCAAGAATGTGAAACAGAAGCCTTGAGATTATATTCCACATCTAAGCAGAGATAATGTTGATGTCTCCTGTGTTCAGGTTAATTTCCATGAATTTAGGGCTCTTGAAATTCTCATCACCTCGGTGGCTGGTCCCTGCAAAGTCATTTTTGCTGCTGAATGGGGGCCCCAATTAAGAAGTGCTTGCTGGTGTCCTTCCAGCAATATCTCGTGAGTTTGAACAATTTTAGTGAAATAAATGTAACAAGGAAAAATGAATTCTCTTTAGCCTCTATTCAGCCAAAATTAGCCTCCGTGGATTCTGGCTCACAAAAGCACCACGGGCCTCTGGCTGTGCTCTGTAGCTGTGAAATAGAATCAAGATTCCATTAGGCATCCCAAGCTGCCTCCTTCTCCAGGGCAGACAATAAAAATGACAACAGGGGATTGTCCCTCAGCTAGTCTAACAAGGGGGTGGGTTCTTTTCTAAATTATTAGATATCTGTTTAGCTGAGGAAGAAATTTAAAGAGGCCATGGGCCAAAAAAAAATTTATTTTTCAGTTCTTTGGCTTACATATTAGTTTCTTAGGTCATTTTCAGAAAGACCTTGAATTCTACCTCTGTTTGTAGTTAGAGGCTATAGATTCCCCCCTCCTCCTTCTTAAAAATGTGTGTGTTCAGACAATAATAAGTGACTGTACATAGTCCAGATAGTAGTATTTCTGTAAGAGATATCAGAAGTTTCAGTAATGGCATGTGGTTTGTTGACTTGCCATATTTTTGTTTTCTCGCATGTAAGAGAGATATGTCTCTAACCTAGACAAATTCTCGATTGAAGATAGATTTTCTGCTTTCAGTTTATTTATGAATAAGAATCCTTAATGGATAAATTTATCTGGACAGCCTTGTCCTCACATGAACATGAAAGAAATGGGGCTTTATCACCTTGGCTTTGCAATACCATTGTATGCTCTTGTGAACCTAAGGGTCAGACCTTCAGATTGTCTGCATCGGAAGGGCCCCCAATATGTTACGACCTTGCAAAAATTACTAATACCCTGAAGTCCCAATCAATTTCTTTCCTATATCAAAAGTGCAAAAGTCTAAGAACATGTTCTTCCCCTATCCAAGGATAAATCTGATATAACTTATTCAGACCTCTCATAAATTTGATTGAACATTCTTTCTCTTTCTAATTGGCCCAGTAAATAGAGTTTTGTACTTCCCTTGACAGGTGCCATAGAATGAAATTTAATACAACTTGTCAATGAGTATCAGAAAGTTAAAGAGTTCATCAACCATTCAGAGTAATTGTACTGTAGTCATATAGAGTTATAAATGTATATTTCATGACCACTTCTCCTTGGCTTCAATCAAAACTACTGGCAGGAAATAATATTATATAATCCATGGTGTCAATTACTAATGGTAGTGGCAAGTAAATCATAACGTTTTCATTATAGAATTGCTAATACTTAGAGGTTGTAATATTCCATACATAAAGTCTTTAATAAGCAATTATTTATGTGGTCACTTACTGGATGTTGCTGAACCAAGGCATTTCTTCAACATTAATTGGAAATTCTATTCAATAATTCTTTCTGTAAAGTCATTCACTGATATTATAGTCTTTTAAAGTTGCTTAAAAGAATATGTCACATATTTATTATGACATTTTAACAAAAACTTAAAATGAAATAAATGGCAATGCAAATATTAAAATGTAAATTTCCACTTGTAAAATACAATAACTGATTCTAAGATTTAAAAAAGCAACTAGATTTATCTTGGTTTTGGACATCATAGCTGAGATCTCAGTCTAATGAATTCATGGTCAGAATATCTGAATGCTGAAATTGGCTTTGCTGTTTGTAACTTAGTGTATGGCCTCAGGAAATATTCTGAAAATCTTTGAGACTTAATGCCCTTATCTGTAAGATGACATATTTTACTATCAAATATTTTATCAATCATATTGTAAATTAACATATTTTGTTAAACATGATTTTAATAAAAAGAGCAGACTAATCAAATCATAACCTTAGTAACATCTAAGATTTCAGTTCACTTCAATCACTCAGTCATGTCAGACTATTTGCGACCCCATGGATTGCAGTGTGCTAGGCTTCCCTATCACCAACTCGCCGAGCTTGTTCAAACTCATGTCCATTGAGTCAGTGATGCCATCCAAACATCTCATCCTCTGTTGTCCCCTTCTCCTCCTGCCTTCAATCTTGCTCAGCATCAGGGTCTTTTCCTATAAGTCAGTTCTTTGTATCAGGTGGCCAAAGTATTGGAGCTTCAGCTTCAGCATCAGTCCTTTNCGGGGCTCTCAGCCGCTGTCTCTTGGACGTGGGGTGGCTCGTCTGGGCCGCGCTTAGTGAGCCGGCGGCGAGCCGCTGCCTGCGCTTGTTAGTGAGCCCTGGAGTTTGTCTTTTAAGATGTCAAAGGACCATATAACTCTCAATATCACATTTTGATTTCATTGTTAGAGAATTTGTTCAAATTCAGAAATTATATATAAAAAAATTTTTCCTTCATCTAAAGTAATATCTAAGGTTGTACTGTCCTCTATAATGATATTATAGTTGTTTTAATAATAACTCAAAGCATTTCCTCTTCTTATATTGTTTAGCTAAAAATACTCATTCAAATTATTACAGAAGTTAATAGAATTTCTAAAATTGTCCTTACAAGTGAAAGTAATTTGTTTTTATACTAAATATCAAAGTGACTAATTCTGTCTTCCCAGAATTCTTTTACTTTCCACACTTTTGGTCTTAGACTCCACCCCCCAAAGCACACACACATACACTTGACCCAAGACCAGCCCAAGGAGAGCCTCTTAAGGCTTCAGGAGGTTTTTCCAGGGTAAAAATATAACTGGAGAGCTTGGAAAGGGAACATTCTATTTTTCTCTGGGAGTAGAGGTATTGGTATGTGGACCCTGTGCTACTGCTGGTTATGGTCCTACCCCAAGACAGGAGAATTATGGCAGCAAAAGAGGATCAAGATAAAGTACAGCAAGAAGATGTTGAGACTACCCTACAGTCATGCTCATTTCATATGCTACTAAGATAATGTTCAAAATCCTTCAGCATAGGTTTCAGGAGTAAGTGAGCCAAGAACTTCCAGGCATACAAGGTGGATTTAGAAGAAGCAGGGGAACCAGAAATCAAACGTCCAACATTAGTTGGATCATAGAGAAAGCAAGGGAATTCCAGAAAAATATCTACTGCTGCTTCGTTGACTACACTAAAGTCTTTGACTGTGCAGATTACAAGAAACTGTGGAAAATTCTTCAAGAGATGGGAGTACCAGTCCACTATACCAGTCTCCTGAGAAACTTGTATGCAGTTCAAGAAGCAATAGTTAGAACCAAATATGGAACAACTGACTGGTTCAAAATTGGAAAAGGAGTACATCAAAGCTGTATATTGTCATCCTGCTAATTTAAGTTCTATGCAGAGTACATCGTGAGAAATGCTGGGCTGGAAGAAACACAAGCTGGACTCAAGATTGCTGGGAGAATAGGGTGTGGAGAAGGGAACCCTCTTACACTGTTGGTAGAAATGCAAATTGATACAGACACTATGGAGACTGGTATGGATATTTCTTAAAAGATACGTGTACCCCAGTGTTCACTGCAACACTACTGACAATACATAGGACACAGAGGCAACCTAGATGTCCACTGACAGCTGAATGAATACGGAAGTAGTGGTACATATTCACAATGGAACATTACTCAGCTATAGAAAGGAACACATTTGAGTCAGCTCTAATGAGGTAAATGAATCTAGAGCCTATTATACAGCGTGAAGTAAGTCAGAAAGAGAAAAGGAAATATGTATATTAATGCATATATATGGAACATAGAAAGATGGTACTGATGATCCTACCTGCAGGCAGCAATGGAGACAGAGGGGGAAGGAGAGGGTGGTGTGATATGAGAGAATAGCACTGAAACATCTACATTACCATATGTAAAATAGAGAGCCCGTGGAAGTCTGATGTATGACACAGGGAACGCAAAGTCCCTGCTCTGTGACAACCTAGAGGGGTCAGATGGGAGGGAGGTGGGAGGGGGGTTCAAGAGGGTGGGGACATATGTATGCCTAATGCTGATTCATGTTGATGTATGGCAAAAATCATCACAGTCTGGTAAAGTAATTATCCTCTAAATTAAGGAAAGAAGACTGCTGGGAGAAATACCAACAACCTCACATATGCAGATGACAAAAGAGCCTCTTGATGAAGGTGAAAGAGGAGAGTGAAAAAGCTGGCTTAAAACTCAACATTCAAAACACTAAGATCATGGCATCTGGTCCCATCACCTCGTGGCAAATAGAATGGGAAAAAGGTGTGGCAAATTTTATTTTGGGGGGCTCCAAAATCACTGTGCACAGTTACTGCAGTCATGAAATTAAAAAAAAAAAAAAAAAAAAAAAAAAAAAGCTTGCTCCTTGGAAAGAAAGCTATGACAAAAGTAGACAGCATATTAAAAATCAGAGACATCGCTTTGCTGACAAAAGTCCATATAGTCAAAGCTGTGGTTTTTCCAATAGTCATGCACAGATATGAGAGTTGGACCATAAAGAAGGCTGAGCACTGAAGAATGGATGCTTTCAAATTGTTGTGCTAGAGAAGACTCTTGAGAGTTGCTTGGACAGATGGAGATCAAACCTAAAGAAAACTGACCCTGAATATTCACTGGAAGAACACATGCTGAAGTCCCAATACTTTGGCCTCCAGATGGGAAGAGCCAACTCATTGGAAAAAACCCTGGTGCTGGGAAAGACTGAGGGCAGGAGGAGAAGGGTGTGACAGAGGTTGTATGGCATCATTGACTCAATGGATATATATTTGAGCAATCACTGGGAGATAGTGAAGGGCAGGGGAACCTGGTGTGCTGTAGTCCATGGACATGGACTTAGTGACATGGACATGGACATGGCTTAGTGACTGAACAACAATAAATTGAGAAAAAAGACAGAGGTAGAAAGAGCCAATGAATTTTTCTTTTGTTTCTTAAGCTCATTGAAGTTGAGATTCTTGCAACTTGCAGCTGAAAGTGATCTGATGAGCACGTTAAGGAATAGCAATTTGTTAATTCTAGGATACTTATGCCAAGTGTGGAATTTTTTTGTCTAGCAGCTCTCTTTGGAGGTGATTCACTTTGGTGATGCTGATTGCAGCTAAAAAGTAAATCTTTTATTTGATTATGCACAAAATAAATGAAAAAGAGACCACTGGTAATTTATTCTAAATTAAACTTTGTCATATTTTCTCTTCTTATATAAAGCAAGAAAATTGCCTAGGAAGATATATGTCTTCCAAATTCAGGAACTCATTTCAGGAGTATATAAAAGTTTCTGAAGAAAAGTATGAAGTTAGAACTCCATAGCCTTTGACCTCTGTATATACACCACATATAACAATTCACAGAAAATGATATTTATAAAAGAATTGGCATTTTGGTTATTGAAAAGTGAGTTACCACTACTTAAAAATAGTTTTCATTATATTATTTCTACTTGAAATATATATTTTATATATATTAATAATATATTTACACTTTATATATAAATTATATTTTTTTTACAAAAAGAAATTATTTTTTCTTGTCTAGTTATCCATTCCTAGCCAGCAAGAAAACAGGATGCATTGAAGATGCTTGGTTACTATCCTGGATTTCAGTTTGTCTATCAAGGGATGATTTTGTGAACAGCTACTATGTGTAGAACATGTTGAATTATAAAGGGGTTTATAGAAATAGGAGCCTATAGTGAGCTCCACTGACTGCTGCTGACAATAACATTTTGAAGTTCAGTTACTCTGAAACACCCTGGCCTCACGCACAACCAATATTAGAGTTCTCACATTCTGTACTTTCAGTTCAGTCAGTTGTGTTTTACTTTGTGACCCCATGGACTGCGGCACACCAGGCCCCCCTGTGCGTCACCAACTCTTTGAGCCTACTGAAACTCGTGTCCATTTAGTCCGTGATACTATCCAACCATCTCATCCTCTGTCATCCCCTTCTCCTGCCTTTAATCTTTTCCAGCATCAGGGTCTTCAAATGAGTCAGTTCTTCCCAACAGGTGGCCAAAGTATTGGAGTTTCAGCTTCAGCATCAGTCCTTCCAATGAATATTCAGGACTGATTTCCTTTAGGATGGACTGATAACAACTATGCAGCAGTTACAGTTTAAACAACTCTTCATGTGTGTGACCTTACTTAATCCTTATAACAACATTTTGAGAAGATTATTATTTCCATCTGATAGATAACAAAACTAAGATTCATGGATGTTTTAAAAAACTTATTTTAATTGGAGGCTAATATTGTAGTGGTTTTTCCATACACTGACATGAATCAGCCATGGGTGTGCATGTGTTCCCCATCCTGAACCCCCTCTCCCATCTCCCTCCCCATCCCATCCCTCAGGGTCATCTCAGTGTACCAGCCCTGAGCACCCTGTCTCATGCATCAAACCTGGACTGGCGATCTATTTCACATATGATAATATACAAGATTCATGGATTTTTATAACTTTTTGAAAGTCACTCAGTTAGCAAATGGTGGAGCTATGATCGAAACACATGACTTTTGCCTCAAAATCCCAAGTTTTTTCAATATTGCTTCTAAACAGAGCAACCAGGTATCCACTTTCAACGTGAAGGGTTTAGTTTTATTTACATTACATTAAAATATTATAACAATTCCTCTATTATTAAAATAAATTAAATGTCTTTTTAAAAAAACCTCTGACTTTTGCATTTTACTACTTCCTGGTTTACTTCCCTCCCCCAACCTGGGCAAGACAGAACTGAGGTAGGAGAGGGATGGGGAGATTTGCTTCATACTCTGTTTGCATTGTCCTTGGCATACAGTTAGGCAAACGAGAGACAACCACAAATTCCCCCATTTGACCACTTGTCCAAAGGTGAGGTGAAAAGGTTTAGTGGGAAAAGTTTGACATTTTATCCCTGGACAAATATTCGAGATTATCTGTGGAATTAAATTATCCATATGTACACAGTCTAGTGAATTAACTCTATCTGAAATGGTGGATTATAGCAGAAATTGAAACTAAGCCCTTAAGGCACTCCTTTTACTTTGTTCTCTGTATTTTTTTTTACAATGAGCCTTTATGATTTTGGTTATTTCGAAGGCTGTTTTTCAATATGTTCCTATCTGGTGTGTATTTGTGTGCTGCTCTAGCTAGTTTGAACAATTTTTTAAAAAGTATTCCCCTGGTAGCTCTAGAAGCAGACAAGTATTACTTGAAGGGGAAAAAGATTTCTATTAGATTTGAGAGTCACAAGTGAACAGAAGAAATTTGAGAAGTATAAAATACTCCATGGACTGCAAATCCAAAACCAAAACATGACTAACAAGGTTTTGACAAAATAAAAATCCCACTGTTTTTTATATCTTTCTGTGAGCTGTATGTTTTGGTGAATTGTTCTTTTTGATATATATGTGTAAATATACATTTTACATTATATATATGTAATTTTTACAATTTTCTACATGACCCCAGATCTAAATAAGAATCACGAAGAACAAGCAAAATAAAAATAATTATGACATTGTTCTCACCCCATTTTGAAAGCCTAGGAAATTATCTTAATGATGGAAGAAATATATAAAAGCAGTAAAGCCTTCTTAGCTTGTTACTTAAGTCACCTTCTTTAGTTTATTATTTGCTATAATTATTTGTTGCCGTGTTGCTAACAAATTCAATAAATTCAACTTCTCTGCATGATTTTGAATTTGGCAATATAGTCTCAAAAAGAAGGGTTGTGAATGAGGGATCCACTGGAAGAATTACTTTCTTCCCCTTGTTCCTGAAATTTTTGCCCAGGAGAAATGACACACGTGAGTGGAAGCATGGTCAAGCAATTACCTAGAAAATTTTACACATTTTAAATGTCACATGAACTAAAAATAAATTGTCTTCACTTTTATTTAGACTACATCTTAGATAGTTATTCACTGTGAAGCATTTCCAACAACCATGCTAGACTTGTTTTGTAGTTTGAGTTAATTAAATGACCTGCTGAGATATTTCACATACCTGTTTTTATTTCCACAAAAAGAATGTAAGCAAGCAGGATCCTATGGGGCCTTCCTGTGACAGACCCCACACCAGGTCTTCTACCTTCTTCTGGTTTCCTTTAGCCTCCTGCTACTGCTGCTGCTAAGTTGCTTCAGTCGTGTCCGACTCTATGCCACCCCATAGAGGGCAGCCCACCAGGCTCCCCCGTCCCTGGGATTCTCCAGGCAAGAACACTGGAGTGGGTTGCCATTTCCTACTCCAATACATGAAAGTGAGATGGCACCTCACTCCAGTACTCTTGCCTGGAAAATCCCATGGATGGAGGAGCCTGGAGGGCTGCAGTCCATGGGGTCGCTAAGGGTCGGACACGACTGAACGACTTCACTTTCACTTTTCACTTTAGCCTCCTAGGCCTTCCCCAAATTTCAAAAAATAAATATAATCAGAGAAGTGGCGAAATGCAGAAACCAAGGAAAACAAGCAAGCTAGAAAAAAATAATAATAGTTTAGCCTGTAAACAAAGTCAAGAACCTTTAGTTCCTTCTCAAGGACTACAGATAATATTCTGAGCCATATCCTTTGAGCTGTTCTGCAGATACCGGGAAACCCTAACCAGTGGAAAAAGCTGACCGAGTGTGAACCACATGCGTGTAGAACAAAGACAGGTTAAAACCAGAAGGTTGATAATGTCACTTCCTCTCCTGATTACTCACCACCAACCAACCAGAAGAATGTCCATGAGCTGACCACACAGCTGCAACACTTTCCCTTACCTGATATTTAAAAACATTGTCCTGAAAGCTTGAGGGGAGTTTGAGCCTTTTGAGTGCTAGTTGCTTAGCCTCCTTGCTGAGAGTCTGGCAATAAACACTGTACTCTCCTTCACCACAACCTGATGTCAATAGATTGACTTTACCACCTGTGGGCAAGGAGACGTCAACATCAGGTAGCACTTTTTGGCTTCCCATAATGAGCAGGGTACAATTCTGTTTATGGATTTTGCCTTCTGTCTATCTCTTACCAGCACCTTAGGTCTATTGAAGTGACCAGGAACTGAGGCATACAGCTCTATACACTCATTCTGAAATCAGCAACTAAAATTTGTATGTGAGTCAGTCACTAAGAATAATTGGCAGCAGAGTGTGACCAAGTGCTAAATAAAGGAATACCTTATCAGAACTTTATCTAGTAATAACCAGTTTTGGTGCTTTTAGTTTCCGCAGGGTGGGACTCTCCTAGGTGGCTTAGTGGTAAAGAATCTGCCTGCTCACGCAGGAGACACAAATTCGATCCCTGCGCTAGGAAGATCCCCTGGAGAAGGAAATGGCAATCCACTCCAGTACTCTTGCCTGGGAAATCCCATGGACAGAGGGGCCTGGCACGCTACAGCTCAAAGGGTTGCGAAGAGTCGGAGACGACTGAGCAACTACTTTTTGCACTTTCAAGAGTCATTTCAGGGGTTAAATATTTTTCAGGGAATGCTCAGAGCTGATTGATTACCCCATGAAAACACTTATATAAGGACAGTGTTATCAATAACCTCGGATATGTAGATGACACCACCCTTACGGCAGAAAGTGAAGAAGAACTAAAGAGCCTCTTGATGAAAGTGAAAGAGGAGAGTGAAAAGTTAGCTTAAAGCTCAACATTCAGGAAACAAAGATCATGGCATCCAGTCCTATCACTTCATGGCAGATAGATGGAAAAACAGTGGAAACAGTGGCTGACTTTATTTTTCTAGGCTCCAAAATCACTGCAGATGGTGACTGCAACAATGAAATTAAAAGACGCTTACTCCTTGGAAGGAAAGTTATGACCAACCTAGATAGCATATTCAAAAGCAGAGACATTACTTTACCAACAAAGGTCCGTCTGGTCAAGGCTGTGGTTTTTCCAGTGGTCGTATATGGATGTGAGAGTTGGACTATGAAGAAAGCTGAGTGCTGAAGAATTGATGCTTCTGAACTGTGGTGTTGGAGAAGACTTTTGAGAGTCTCTTGGACTGCAAGGAGATCCAACCTGTCCATCCTAAAGGAGATCAGTCCTGGGTGTTCATTGGAAGGATTGATGTTGAAGTTGAAACTCCAATACTTTGGCCACCTGATGCGAAAAGCTGACTCATTAGAAAAGACCCTGATGCTGGGAAAGATTGAAGGCAGGAGGAGAAGGGGATGACAGAAGTTGAGATGTTTGGATGGCATCATCGACTCGATGGAGATGGGTTTGGGTCGACTCTGGGAGTTGCTGATGGACAGGGAGGTCTAGCGTGCTGTGGTTCATGGCGTCACAAAGAGTCAGACACGACCGAGCGACTGAACTGAACTGAACTGAAGGACAGTAAGAACTTTGATGTCTATCACAGAACCTTATTTTTAATCACTTTCTTTTCTGTGCAAGAAGTTCGGATCAAAATAAATAAATAAATAATTTGAAAGGGATTCTCTTAGGAATGATTTCAGTGTGGTAAGTCTCCTAGAGGAGATTTTATTTCATGGAAATAAAGAACTCTGAGGATCTGAACTAAATTACTCAGACTGTTAAGGCATCTTTGACAGTGGTAAAGAGTGTTTTGAAAGCTATACCTGAAGACTTTGGCCATTCCTGAAGACTGCACTCATCCACATAGAAGAGCTGGTGTAATGGGTGACTTCCCCAGCCCAGTTACATGGACACGGTGGTAATGATCTCCCTCTCACATTTCATTAAGTTTTAATATGTATTGTATTATATTCTTTCCAATCTGCTTGTAGTGATTTTGTGAATTTCACATTTACCTTTATATATTATATCTCTGTAAGCATGTGAGCACTCAAGAAAATATGTGAGAAACAGAATCATTAGTATAGTTTTAAAACTGTAAAACAGAGTTAATATAAGCAAATGTCAAAATATGGTACAGCAAAATTGTTCCATATATGCTCTCTGGAATATTCTAGGAGGAGAACCATTGGATTCCAAATTAGTTAGCAGGTTTTTCCCCTTGCACAAGAATAATATAACGAAATATTAATTTTTATTGCTATTTCCCATATAAAATATTTATACTATGTATATTTTCATGTTCAAATATTTCTTTTAAAATTAATTTAATAAAATATTTGGAGTTTTTTCCCCTATAAAACTCCTGATTGTCTCTTATAAAATGATGCCATGGGCAGGGGTCATTTCACCAGAGGTGAAGAACATAAAAATAATTGTTGAGAAAAAAGTGATGCATTTTGCACACAATTTTAATTCCATCCTCACCAGAAATTGGTAGTTAGCAGGAAAAGCTAAGGAAACAATGAACACAGTTTAATATTGCAGATAGGAAAGTAAAGATGTGAAACAACTTTCCAGTTTATTTATTTTGTTTTCAGTAGGCACTATTAATAGAAACTATCATTTGTGGTCCTAGGATGTAAATATTATGCCACTATCTATGCTTGGTGATAGAAAATTGTGATTCCACAAGAAAAAGGGCAGCTATTCAACCCTTTGATGACAAACCTTGCTTAATTTAGAGGGAGTATGAATTCCTGGTTTTTCAGAATGTCACCTTAATAATTGTTTCATTTGATATATAATATGAAATCTCAATAGGACACTAGGTAGCAAATTCCTTGAGAATAGGGATTATATTTAATATATCAATCAGTGCTTATCAATGGCCTCGCATTTAGCAAGCGTTTAACAAATCTTTGTTAATATTTAAGCTCTACTGGGGGGTGGGCAGACCTCTGGGTAAAGTCAGTGTTTCATCTTTCATGCCTGCCCTAGCTAGCTGCCTGATTTCTAGGGTGCACTTTTGTCATCTGTAAAATAAAGTCCTTTCTACCTCTAACGTGTTATTCTGCATAATACAATAAGACTACCACCCGGCACTGTGCGCAGAAACATTGTATGAATTCAGGCAGTGTAAATTACAATGTACTCTTTCTGACATGACATGCTCTTCTCATTCTTCTCATCTCTACTCCCACTCCAGCCAATCTTTTCATTGAAATCTCCAGTCTCGGCTCCAATTCTCCATGCTTTTTGTTGTACCCGGCTCAGAAGTCATGGAATAATGGTTCAACTCCCATCATTCTGCCAAATTAACCTAACATCAGAGAGAATCTACACAGCCTGGCACTTTTGGCTTGGGCACTGAAGAGCTAAGAGCCACAGAAGAGGGATTGCCTTGACTTGTGTAATGCTGGGGCTGCAAGTGTATGACAAAGACCTTCAGACAGGCCATGATATCAAAGATCTTTTTACCTGCTGCTCTTTGTCGCATACAGAGGCAATGTCAAACTGCTCTCCCACTTGGCCATTTCCCCCTTTGTAACAGGTGAACTAGCCTCCTCATTGACAGATAAAGCCAACATGGACTTGCTCATTTTCCCATCAATAAATCTATCCTTGTTTGTTTTCCTATATCACAGAGAAAATACATCTCACTTCCTACTCACTAGATTTTCCTGTTTGAAACCTATTAGGAAATCTAGTAGAGACTGCCTTTTAAATAACTCCTAAAGTATCCACCCAGCCTCCCTCTAGACTTACCCATTGATAGTTTGGACTGCTACATTTCTCCCCACTGACCATTGCTATGGCTTAACTTTCCTTTATGCTACCCATGTTCTTAAATGAAAGCAGTTTCCACGTTGCTGCACAGTCATGCTGTTAGTTCTAAAACTGTGATTCTTTAGCTTAAAATTATTAGCCCTCATTGTGTGCAGAATTAATTCTTCAGTAGTACGGAGAGCCACCTCAAGGGTATGACTTCCCTTATGTTTCCAACTAGCTCATCCACGTAAAGATCTGATATTGCGTACTCCAGTACTCCAGAAGGAGGAAACCATAGGCTGCTTTACTTAGGGCTGCTTCTCCCAAGATCATTTTCATGAAACCTTACTTATTCTTCTTCCCAGATTTATCATAAAAGCACATCTTAGAACATCCTGCCTCCCTATCTCTGAGGAATTGTATGCTTCAGAATGTAGCCATTCTCAGGGCAGGAATCCGGCCTATTTTATCTGTATCTGCCCACCGCTTGGTGTCCTTGATCCCTGGGCTCATTAAATTCTTGTCGATTGAACGAAGGAAAAAAATGAATGAATACTATTTACCATATACAAATTTAAGGACCTTTTCAATTCAGCATCAGTAGCTAGTTAGCACATCATGGGAGAGAGGATGTTGTATCAGTTATCACAGGTTCAAAATCATATTTCTGTCCTCAACTAGGCGTCTGACATCAGTTTCCGCATATGTAAAGGGAGGAAGATTATGATTCATGTCCTAGCTGGTCAACTGGGAAAAACGTGAGTAAAAGCACTTTACAAATGTCAGTTATTATATACGACTAGGAGCTCATTTCATTCTCCTTTGTCTTAATCATTTGGCATGCTCACTGACTGACACAGCAATGAATTTTTGACACCCAACTTTTTATTCTCTTTATTTCATGGAATTTGATCAGTGTTTTCTAAACATTTTTGCTCCAGGAGTGGGTTTCTGAGGTAGACTTCAGAACACATATAACTCTTATTCTGTGTTTCTCTTTTCCACACACACAGTACACAACTACATATCTTCTTTTATCCTCTCCCCATACACAGTCAAGCGAGAAAGATTGTTTGAGGTAATTTGCAATGCCATACAATTTATTCATATTGTAGGTAACTTATAGCTCGTATGCACATACTAATTGACAGTACAATCCTTCTAAAATAACCAACTCTGCTTCTTTAGAGAGTAGAAGAATATGCAATCTAAATATATTAATCAGCTATGAGAATTTGAGACCCCAAATATAAATGTAAATCCTTTCATTTTCATCAGCATGTGTATTTAATGTCTCGTAAGCACAAAGAGATATTTTCAATCTTGTGAAATTTAAAATCTAGTTAGGAAGGCAAACTTGCAGATAGGTAAATACTGTAACCCAAATATCACAGACTTGCCCTTTTGAACAGCACATATAAAGTTCAGATTTCTGTGATTCAATCTCTAATTGCTTGGCTTCAGAATCCCTAGTTTCTAAAATAGGTTTATCTTTCCTAAATAATTTTGAAAATGTTTAGAAATGCTCATGTGTGTCCATGAATTCCCCTATTGGCTTTCACCTTGACTACTGATGGGTTTGCAGTTTTGGCCAAACTGCCAACCACCCAAATGCTGGACTTCAGCTCTGATGAATTTTTTGTCTTGACTGTTTCCATCTATGATATTCAAAGGCAGGGAGACTAAAAAGACTTTACTCTTACCCTTGTTTGTGCTCGATAATTAAGAGGAAGAAAGAGAAGGGCTTGTCACTCAACCATGAGGAGGTGATCAGCAGACAACTTCCAGCTCTCAGTTCCTTTAGAGTTTCTGCTTCAGGCCCAAAGAAACTCTTCACCCAATATCGTATCCTTCCCAGGGGAGCCTCTGATAGAAGTTTTCACCCAAGAGCTCCATGCTGGGCTGACCAAGGCTTTGCACCACAAGTTGCTCCCACCACCCAATCCCTTCTTTTGTCCCTCTTCATTTCTTTAGTATGGTTGTTGATCTCTAACAAACATCCTGCATACAAAACTCTGTTTCAAATCTCTTTCCAGAAGACCTCATCTTCTACAGACATTCTGCCCAAAGGTGGCTGGTGCCTGCTCCTCTGACACCGTGTTCCACCACCGAGGCCATTGCCAACATCAACTACAGTGAAGCTTTCTCTAGTCCCCCAAGAAACAAAGCTTTTACAAGAGAATAATAATCTGATGTTTGGTGTTGTGTGGGACACCCTGGTTCCACAAAGAAACTCTCCTCTCACATGCCTGGGAGAACAATATTTTCAATGTTCTTAGCTGTAGAAAGCAAAAGTTGGCAAAAGCAGCTTACTTCAAGGAATTCCTGCTTTCTACCTTGCAACTTTTTTTCAATAAAACCCAAGTCTAACAGCTTGGAAAGATTTTGTTTTAGCAGAAAGGGGAATGTGGTGAGAACGAAGCATGCACTGGTTTCTTAATACAGTATCCCAGTGTTTTAAACGGGGGATATCAGCATCACAGCCATGCTTCAGAAAGAGAATTATGCTAAGGGAGTAAGTAGATTAGGTGTTGGATGGGCTGAAAGTGAATGGAGACAAAGAGATTAGTTTAGGTGAGAGGTGAGTGAAGCCAAGACTACGGAAGAAGCTGTGAAGAGAGAGAGTAGGAGGCTGAATGTGAATGATATTTTAGAGTTAGATGTGTCAGATTTTAGAACTAGGGGTGGAAGGAGTCAAAGAAGACTAAAGATTCTATTTGGAACTAATGACAAGATGATGATGCCATAAACAGAAATAGAAGCACAGTAAACAGGGCTGTGTTTAGGGTAAAGGAATGAATTCAGTAGGGGAAGGGCACGGTTTAGTTGGCTGTGAGGAAACACGAATGTATAGAGGCTAAATGAAGGATCACAATTACTCGATGAGAAGTACAGCCGAATCATCAGAATTACTTTCTTTAAAAATCATTCTTAATGTGGCAGTAGGGTAATATGGGGAGGGAGGGCATTTGTGGTTAGAAAATTCTCACAGTTGGTACATGAAATCTGTTGATCTACTCTTTCTGTGACTGTAACCTGGATATAGGCAGGATTCAAGAGGTGCCTTGAGTTATGTTTAAAGAGGAACGATTAGTGCACTTGAAAGCAAGACAAGTAGTTTGGGGTAAAAGATTGACAACTGAAATTTATTACCTCTTAAAAGTAAAAACAGTGACAATAAAACAAGAATACCCTCCTCCCCGCCACTGTACACACAAAACAAATCTCCAAATAAATGGTAGAAACTCAATATTTTCTAACTCATTCCCCTTTTTCAAGAGAAGAGAGAACTAATGAATATTCTATTTCATCATCATCTGGGATCAGATTAAGCCAGAGGAATGGGGTTCTGCAATCCTTTGGCATCATTACATATACAAAAGGAGAAAGCTTTGACCCTAAATGAAAAATTCCTTTCCTGTCATTTAAAAATTTGCCATTAAATCTCTGCTTCCTGGAATCTGAAATAAAAACTCCAAATCTCTTGGAAATATCTATGAAAGACACAATTTCCATTCACAATATGTCTCCTAAGGCATGGCGGATGCTAATATAGTTCACACATTTTCCATCTGAAATGTCTGACATAGCACAATATTAATAATGTAAAGATTATGTTAAATAAAATACTTCTGAAAACTTTTAGGGCTAATAATAATTATAGTCTTTAAAAAGATAGTATTTATTGAGCACTTATGATGTGTCAGTTGATATATGAATGCTTTTCTTGCCAGTCTCCTGCATCTAATCTTTGAGGGAGGTATAATCACTTTTCCTATTTTACAGAAGAAGAAAAAAGAAGCCAAGAGATTTTTAAGTAAATTTCTCAAAGTTACACAGCTTAAAAATGTGGAAGACAAAACACAAAAATAGGGCTAATTTCAAAAATGTTTATCTTGACTGTACTCTATAGGATCTTCCCTCCACGACAACAAACTTTGAATTTGGACATTTGTAGATTAAAATATGTATTTTGAAAGTTCTAAATAAATTGTGAAGTAGAATCATTCATTGCTTGTCATGATTGTTGCTAATCAATGTTAAGAGAAGGCAATATTTTTTTAAATATTATTTTTTTTTATCCCCCAAAACATTTTAAATTGGGGTATAGTCAGTTAACAGTGTTGTGATAGTTTCAGCTTAAGAGCAAAGGGACTCAGCCATACATACACATGCTTCCATTCTCCCCCACACTCCCCTCCTATCCAGGCTGGCACACAACATTGAGAAGAATTCCATGAGCTATACAATTGGTTTTTGTTGGTTATCCATTTTAAATATAGTGGTGTGTACATTACCTAAGAGAAGGCAATATTTTAAAAACGTTTATACTTAATAGTTCCAACATGCAGATACTTTTGATAGAACACTACTTTTCATAAAGTATAGTGTGTAGTGTAGTGTTAGTTGCTTAGTTGTGTCTGACTCTTTGTGACTAGCCCACCAGGTTCCTCTGTCCCTTGGACTTCCCAGGCAAAAATACTGGATTGGGTAGCCATTCCTTTTTCCAGCGAATTTTCCCTACCCAGGGATTGAACCCAGGTCTCAAGCATTGCAGGCATATTCTTTACCATTTGAGCCACCAGAGAAGCCCTTAAAAAGTGTAGTCAATTCTTTGTGTGGGATATCAAAATTTAATTCAGATCAAAAATGCGTCAATCACAAAGACAGGTACAAAATCATGACTACAATCACTAATGCTAAACAACCTTTTAAAAAGCTTTAGGGATTGATTTTCATGATTAAAGCTATTCTATTTCATTTTTATATCATTTTGAATAGTTGGAAAACATCTTAAGTTAACTTTTGAAATGTATAATTCTCTAATTTAAGGGTTTCATTTTACAATACTTTCAAATTATTAATTAAAATCTTGAATACCGTTATTCCAAAGTAGAGATAACATGCCTGTTAAACATTTCAACAGTTCCTCTATGACACAGCAAACTGTGACACTTTTCTGGCTAGTTCTTATGCTAGTATAATATAATAGAAGATACAGGCTACTTTGGAATTGGACACTGTATTAGTCACAGTAATGTTGGATTGTGATTTAAAAAAAAAAAGACTACAAAGCGTATGTCTCGAACACAGAGCAACATAAAACAAACATAATTTGCTCCAGCTGAGCTGGCGATGTGAGTGAGTGGTGGGAAGTCCTTTACTCCATGCTGTTATTCAAGGATCTACATTGATGAAGACTCTGCCTCACCATGTGTTATTGATATCCAACTAGTCGAAGTGGGGAAAAATCTACAGGATTTTAAATGGGAGTTTTAAAGAGGCAAGGAATTAAATTGTTCACATGATTTTCACTTATACCCCATTGGCTAAAATCCAGTTGCCTGGAGAATTCTTGCTGCAAGGAAGACTGGAAAATATAGTCTGTGTGGCCGTGAGAACAGGAAACGAATATTGAAATATTAATGACAATCTCTGTCACAGACAAAGAGATTTAAGTCCCAACACTGACACTTGATTTCTGTAAACTTGACTTTTTTGAGTCTTGGTTTTTCCTCTTTTGTAAAAATGGTAGTAATACTAACATACTTTATATAATTGCTTTAAGGATTAAAACTGATTTGTCTGTAGTGTACTTAGTATTTGACAATAGGAACTACTTGGTAAATGATAACACTTGTCTTTTTGTGAGAAGAAGATATTCAAGGACATCATTTTGGGAATTATAATGGGAATTATCTGTACTGGGTAAGTACTATTGAGGACCAGAAACTATTGAACAAAATGTAAATCAAGGGACAAATTGCAATGTGGATTTATATTATTATTATTGTTATTATTAGCAATAATACTTTTCATTGATTCCTAACTTGATAAAGATATTTACATAATTTATTCAATATTTATAATAATCTTATGATTCAAGTGCTATTATTATACCTATTTTTTAGTTGAAGCAACAGAGGTTTAAAAAAGCAAGTAATTGATACAAATCTACAACCAGAAAATTAGAAAAATAAAATCTGATTCAGATCCATCTTACTAGAAAGCTCAGGTTCTTAAAAATGTCTGTACCAAAATCTAGGATGAAGGAGATTCATCAGATCTAAGAAGAAAAATGAATGGAACTTATCAACAGCGTTTAGAAGGACCATTGACATTTCACAGCCAAGTTCAAGAACATGAAAAGTCAAATTCTAAAGAAGTTCAGAGTTCTGTCTCATAGGATGGAATATCAATAGCAATAATGACTTTGCCCACTTAAGTTTTTTTTCGTCTACAGCAAAATGATGCATCTCAAAGTATAAGGATGAGTGGGAAAAGATATATCCAAACATTTGTAGGATCTTGCTTGAGAATCAGCTTATTACTCCAGGGGGTTAGGTTGCCACCTAGAGATACTGCCAGGTCATGGTTGAGGCCCTTATCATCCCTACCATGCCTGGAGGGAGGACCATTAGTGCTTCTGCAGCTGCAGGAGTCATGGAAAGGAGCTGCTGTTTGGCCAGCTTGGAAATACCTCCAGCAGCAGGCAGGGAGGTCCAGAATAGGGTGTGACTGGTGATGAGTGATTCCCTGCTGTGGTGTGTGCTGAGCAGGAGGTGAGGGGTACAATTTCAGGACTGCAGGATTGTCCTGGGTTGGGGGTGGTTATTTTCAGAGTTTAGATTACAAGAAGTATAGCCTCTGCTTGCATGGGAAAGTGAAAGTGAGAGCCACTCAGGTGTGTCAACTTTTTTTCGACCCGGTGGACTGAAGGCTCCTCTATCCATGGAATTCCTAAGGCAAGAATTCTGGAGTGGGTAACCGTTCCCTTTCCCAGAGGATCTTCCCGACTCAGGGACTGAAGGGAAGCCAAGGTAAGAACAACATTCAGAGTGCCTTCTCTGATCCCCTCAAATGAATGCAATTCACCAGTACCTTTGCCCAGAAAATCCCATGGATGTAGGAGCCCCGGTAGGCTACAGTTCATGGGATCGCACAGAGTCGGACACGACCGAAGTGACTTAGCAGCAGCAGCAGCAGCATACCTCTCTAGACACTTTGTATGTAGTTAGTATTCTCTCTATATATAGAGATATAGACACAAGGTTTCCCTGGTGGCTCAGATTGTAAAGAATCTGCCTGCAATGCAGAAGAACCAGATTTGATCCCTGAATCAGGAAGATCCCCCCGAGAAGGGAATGGCTACCACTCAGTATTCTTGCCTGGAGAATTCCATGGACAGAGCATCCTGGTGGGCTACAGTCCTTGGGGTAGAAGAGTTGGACATGACTGAATGGCTAACACTTTAAAAGATGATACAGATATAGACAGATATATAGAATAAACTTTTAAAAGTCAAAAAACTACAATCATTTGCAGTTCTCTGTGAAGGTGACTCAAACAGAGGAGGAGAATCAGATTTCCAGAGACATTTTGATATCAGATGAAGCTGAAGGTTGCTTGGGGAATGGAGGTAGAATAAAAATGACAAGGGGGGGGGGCTCAAGATTGGGAACTCATGTACACTTGAGATGGAAAAAGATAAAAATTAAAATTAAAAAAAAAATGACAAGAGAAAATATTGATAAAGCAACTTCTAGGGGCTGGTAGGTGACATATTTTGGATGAAAATATCCAAAACTGCACATAATCTTATAACGTATTTTAAAATTGGTAATAATGTTTTCCATTTTTAGTTCCCAAACAGAAACAACTAGCATCATCTGATCCTGTTAGTAAGAATTCATGGTTCATTTTTACTAAATACAAACTTTCTGCTCTATGTTTGAGCCCAAGCCTTTCTTAAATTCCACACACCACACAGACACAAAGCGTCTATGGATCTTAAGGATGCCAAAGCCACTGGCCTTCTTTCTATTTACAATTTAGAATTAAATAATGCACTTTAACAACAACACTGAAACAAATGCCACCAGGAAAGGGAATTCGCCATTTGAAGTGCAATAGAAGCTCTGAAGCTAATGGGACCTTGCTGTATGCCTCCTGAGCTATAGGAGGGGCAGACATCCCTGTGGAAAGTGGCAATTACCTTCAATCTCCCTGATCTGAAGTAATCCTTGCTACACGCGTCCCTCATTGTGAGTGATGAGGCCCACTGTTTGCTGAGTCTAAAACCAAATGATCTTTCACAAGCAAAATTTAAACTTGAAATAGGATTCTCTGGCTCCTGATCCTGAATCTATTTTTTTTTTTTTTCCTCCATGCACTTTATCCATCCCCAAATCAGGCTCAGGCTGGCTACAGATGGTGCTGGTGTGTAATGAGAGGGGCTCTGAAGCTGCTGCAGCTCCCAAGGGAGGGTTCAGTAATGGAACTAACTATGTATTGTCCACCTTATAGACTAGATTTGATTTTGGACTATTGGCCCAACTGTGTGTGTTTATTTCTCGGCACTGAATGGTTTCCATTAGCTCCAGGCTGATTGAACATAGACTATGGAGTGAGAAGGAACAGAACATTTTTCCCTTCTGAATGCTGATGTAATCCCTTTTCTTTTCTGACAACTGAGTAATGTTTGCTATTGGAAACTGTGTTAGAAATGAGTTGATATTTGCAGTCATTAGTGAAAAAGAATTGTTTTGATCCCAGGGAACAAAGTGAGCATTCTTTTTTGGATGACATTGTTTCAGAAGTTTGTGCCTGAAACTTGTGCATTCAAGACACTGGAAGAGAAACTGCTAACATTTTAAAGCTGAAAATTACCTTGTTTCAGTAAATCAAAAAATTAATATTTAAGACCTCATAAATTTTGCTCACAGAGCATAGCCAAATATTATTATCATAACGAAAACAAAAACCTTAACTCAGCAAATTAGTCACCAAAGACCACATGTAAATTGACATTTTAGTTTCTTAACTAATGGAATCATTTGTCATTTTAGTGAAGCAGTTCATTATAAAAATAAATTAAGAATAAGTAAATTGTAGTCATAGCAATCATGATGAAATTATTAGTAATTACATTTACCGGCATGAAAGTTTTTTTGCACGCTTCTCATCAGCAGATGCTATTCAAAATAATTTTGGAAATAAGCACTGATGTTATATCAAGGTTTATTTTTAATTAAAAAAAGCACAGTGGAAATAAGAAAGTTGCTAATTAACATCACAGAAAATATTGTCTTTCTCCTTCAAATGCACACAAACTCAACTATGCAATTCTAATATAAAATGAAGAAAATGAGAAATCTCTCTACTACCTTAACTAGTAAAAAGAAAATTAGAAAGCAGAGACCAGCTCATGCAGCTTCTAAATAAATGAAAAGGAAATTACATTTCTCTGGGTAAATATTTACTTCCTAAAGCGTGCCAATGGAAGCTACTATTTTAGAAATGGGACATGGTAGTAACTAACTTGTACTTAGTTGATTTAATTGGAAATGTGCTGTTTTTCCTTTTAAGTCTTGTGTTTTAATTGTAGAATAAAGAATTTCTGATCTGATGTTCTAATTGCACTTGGGATGTGTTATCCTGTTTACACATATATTGATCTGTCAGATGGCCTCATATGTATCTAGGTGGACCATATTAGAAAGAACATTTAGCCTGTTTTTACCTATGATATCCATGAATAGAACATTTTTATTTCTAAATTTTTGAAGACAATTTTTATATCTAAACTTCGAAGTATGCAGATAATATCATGCTTCTAATTTAAAACTTCAATTAGTAAAATTTCAGGTGCAAAAATGTAACATAAAATGTATTTTCAAAATTTTATAAAATTCA
>SJYA01000587.1:4996544-4999044 GCA_006410615.1 Neotragus moschatus
GTTTCACACACAGTTCAATCCACTCTGGAATTTACCCTTAAGATAGACTCCCTTTCCGAACTTCTGAACTTTTGGGACTAGATCCAGCTGTTCACTCCAGATCTTTCCTTGTACCTACTCCTTCCCACTGAAACACACACACACAGACACACACAGACACACACAGACACACACAGACACACACACACACACTATTTTCTATCCTGTCACCAAAGGGCTTGAGGGCAGTATCTTTTATTTCCTTATTGAAATATTTTAGGCTACCCACTGAAACACACACACACACACACACACACACACACACACACACACACACACTATTTTCTATCCTGTCACCAAAGGGCTTGAGGGCAGTGTCTTTTATTTCCTTATTGAAATATTTTAGGCTACCAGCCCATCATCTGAGCAGAAATCAATTTTGGTCTACACAGCATTTTTAAGTATATCATCATTATTACTATTCATTGATTTTAAATGGAGAATTTTTGAAAATTAAACTAGAAAAATATTCTTTCACTTGCAAATGGCAGAAATTCTACTTTCAATTTTTTTGAACCACTTTAAGCCCAGTAGACATGCACTGTTATTTTTCTTTTAGCTTTCCATCATATTGTGATCTTATAAGCCCCATGCCACATTTTCTAACGTCTGAAAAATTCCTCAGTTCAGTTCATTCACTCAGTCGTGTCTGACTCTTTGAGACCCATGGACTGCAGCACACCAGGCCTCCCTGTCCATCACAAGCTCCTGGAGTTACTCAAGCTCGTGTCCATCAAATCGGTGATGCCATCTAACCATCTCATGCTCTGCTGTCCCCTTCTCCTCCCACCTTCAATCTGTCCCAGTATCAGGGTCTTTTCAGATGAGTCAGCTCTTGGCATCAGGTGGCCAAAGTATTGGAGTTTCAGCTTCACCATCAGTCCTTCCAATGAATATTCAGGACTGATTTCCTTTAGGATGGACTGGCTGGATCTCCTTGCAGTCCAAGGGACTCTCAAGAGTCTTCTCCAACACCACAGTTCAAAAGCATCAATTCTTTGGCGTTCAGCTTTCCTTATAGCCCAACTCTCACAACCGTACATAACCACTGGAAAAACCATAGCTTTGACTAGACGGACCTTTGTTGGCAAAGTAATATCTGTGCTTTTTAATATGCTGTCCAGGTTGGTCATAACTTTTCTTCCAAGGAGCAAACATTTTTTAATTTCATGGCTGCAGTCACCATCTGCAGTCATTTTGGAGCCCAAGAAAAATTTCTGAAGAATCACTTATATTCTTTTTAGACCTGGTTTCCTCATTTGAAAAATGCAGGCTCAGATCTCCATGTTTCTCCCCTTCTCTCTGTGACCCCACAGTTGTTGCTTTCTCTCTCTCTTCTTCTTCTTATTTTATCTTTTGGCCACACAGAAGGTGAGATCTTATCTTCCCAACCAGGGATTGAACCTGAGTCCCCAGCATTGAAGATGAGAATTCTTAACGGACCACCAGGGAAGTGCCTTTTCCCCTCTTCTTAACTGCAGAGTAAAAGACTGCACACTTTGATAGTTTCACTTATTCTATAATAAGGGAAGTAATTTGAAGGGTCATTGGTAATTCTCAGCTTTCCTATGAAGACAGATCACAGAGACATCCAGCGATCTCTTTTCTGGTCTCAGGCAGAACTTGGGTGAGTCCCGAGGCAGCGCATGTACTTAGAATGCCTTTGCATCTTTCATCACGACGGTGACAATGGACCCCTCTCCTTTTCCCACTTAATTAATGCATCATTCAAAACGCCAGTATTTCCTCTCCTTCACCACACTGAAGGCCATAAACGTCATGTAGAGGCGGGTGTGTATTAGTTATTATTTCCTTTATTTGTGTTAATTAGGTTAAACATCAGGGTTTAAAACAAACACAAACACTATTTTGGAAATCTTCTGCATTTTGTGACTAGGTTGAAATAATAAATCCTTTACACCTAAAGTCAGAAACAAAATTATTTATTAACTATTTCCACTACATACTTTTACATTTATTTGTCAGTTTACTTATTTAATAACTGCTGTTTAATGTATATATCCACTTATTTCTAAAAACCATTTGAGGCAGTTTCAAAGAGATACACATACTTGAGGTGTACCTGAAATGATTAAATAGAATGAAAGTTTAAAAACTTGCATAGAGCTTGCATCTGCTTTGAATAAAGCAATGTGGACAATATTTATTTACAAAAGTTTGGCTTTTTCACATGAGATTTTCCTCCCTTTCAGTTTTCACAGTAGTAGGATGCACACCCTATATTTGTTGATGATTTTTTAAATGGCCTCATCTCCTGTGAATGGCAGCACGCCGTGGATATGCGTGAATCTTTCTCACTGGCATTTTCCTCTTTTAGCAACTCGTAAATTGAAGAGTTGAAGAACAGTTACGGAGTTCAAAGGCACAAACGCTTATGTTTGGCACCGAACAGTGGACCCCTCAGTGTTACTGCTCTCGGACGTTTCTATTGAATTTCTTA
>SJYA01000587.1:5004044-5059789 GCA_006410615.1 Neotragus moschatus
TAAAAGAAATGGAGTAGCCATCATAGTCAACAAAAGAGTTGGAAATGGAGTACTTGGATGCAGTCTCAGGAATGACAGAATGATCTCTGTTTGTTTCCAAGGCAAACCATTGAATATCACAGTAATCCAAGTCTATGCCCCTCCCGGTAATGCTGAAGAAGCTGAAGTTGAATAGTTCTATGAAGACCTACAACACCTTCTAGAATTAACATCCAAAAAAGATATCCTTTCCATTATAGGGGACTAGAATGCAAAAGTAGGAAGTCAAGAAATACCTAGAATAACTGGCAAATTTGGTCTTGGAGTACAGAATAAAGCAGAGCAAAGGCTAATAGAATTTTGCCAAGAGAACGCACTGGTCATAGCAAACACTCTCTTCCAACAACACAAGAGAAGACTCTACACATGGACATCACCAGATGGTCAACACCGAAATCAGATTGATTATATTCTTTGCAGCCAAAGATAGAGAAGCTCTATACAGCAACAAAAACAAGACCAGGAACTGACTGTGGCTCAGATCATGAGCTCCTTATTGCCAAATGCAGACTTCAATTGATGAAAGTAGGGAAAACCACTAGACCATTCAGGTATGACCTAAATCAAATCCCTTACAGTTATACAAGGGAAGTGAGAAATAGAGTCAAGGGATTAGATCTGATAGATACAGTGCTTGAAGAACAATGGATGATGGTTCTTGACATTGTACAGAAGACAAGGATCAAGACCATCCCCAAGAAAAAGAAATGCAAAAAGGCAAAATGGTTGTCTGAGGAGGCCTTACAAATAGCTGTGAAAAGAAGAGAAGTGAAAAAGGCAAAGGAGAAAAGCAAAGATATATCCATTGGAATGCAGAGTTCCAAAGAATAGCAAGGAAAGATAAAAAGACTTCTTCTGTGATTAATGCAAAGAAACAGAGGAAAACAATAGAATGGGAAAGACTAGAGATCTCTTAAAAAAAAAAATTAGACATACCAAGAGAACATTTCATGCAAAGATGCGCTCAATAAAGGACAGAAATGGTATAGACCTAACAGAAGCAGAAGATATTAAGAAGAGGCGGCAAGAATACACAGAAGAACTATACAAAAAAGATCTTCAGGACCCAGA
This sequence comes from Neotragus moschatus, assembly GCA_006410615.1. NCBI lineage: Eukaryota > Metazoa > Chordata > Mammalia > Artiodactyla > Bovidae > Neotragus > Neotragus moschatus. Next base: position 5,005,155 of record SJYA01000587.1, read on the forward strand.
TAATCAAGATGGTGTTATCACTCACTTAGAGCCAGACATCCTGGAATGCGAAGTCAAGTGGGCCTTAGGAAGCATCACTATGAACAAAGCTAGTGGAGGTGTTGGAATTCCAGTTGAACTATTTCAAATCCTAAAAGATGATGCTGTGAAAGTGCTGCACTTAATATGCCAGCAAATTTGGAAAACTCAGCAGTGGCCACAGGACTGGAAAAGTCAGTTTTCATTCCAATCCCAAAGAAAGGCAATGCCAAAGTATGCTCAAACTACCTCACAGTTGCACTCATCTCACACGCTAGTAAAATAATGCTCAAAATTCTCCAAGCCAGGCTTCAATAGTACGTGAATCATGAACTTTTGTTCAATTTGAATTTAGAAAAGGCAAAGGAACCAGAGATAAAATACTCATCATCCATTGGATCATTGAAAAAGCAAGAGTTCCAGAACGACATCTTCTGCTTTATTGACTATGCCAAAGCCTTTGACTGTGTGGATCACAGCAAACTGTAAAATTCTTAAAGAGATGAGAATACCAAACTACCTGACTTGCTTCTTGAGAAATCTGTATGCAGGTCAGGAAGCAACAGTTAGAACTGGACATGGAACAACAGACTGTTTCCAAATAGGAAAAGAAGTACGTCAAGGCTGTACATCGTCACTCTCCTTATTTAACTTATATGCAGAGTATATCATGTGAAATGCTGGGCTGGATGAAGCATAAGCTGGAATCAAGATTGCTGGGAGAAATATCAGTAACCTCAGATATGCAGATGACACTACCCTTATGGCAGAAAGTGAAGAGGAACTAAAAAGCCTCTTGATGAAAATGAAAGAGGAGAGTGAAAAAGTTGGCTTAAAACTCAACATTCAGAAACCTAAGATAATTGCCTCTGGTCCCACCACTTCATGGCAAATAGATGGGGAAACAGTTGAAACAGTGAGAGACTTTATTTTGGAGGGCTCCAAAATCACTGCAGGTGGTGATTGCAGCCATGAAATTAAAAGACACTTGCTCCTTGGAAGCAAAATTATGACCAACCTTGATAGCATATTAAAAAGCAGAGACATTACTCTGCCAACAAAAGTCCATCTAACCAGAGCTAGGTTTTTCCAGTAATCATGTACGAAAGTGAGAGGTGGGCTATAAAGAAAGCTGAGCACCAAAGAACTGATGCTTTTGAACTGTGGTGTTGGAGACGACTCTTGAGAGTCCCTTATACTGCAAGGAGATCCAACCAGTCCATCCTAAAGGAAATTAGTCCTGAATTGGAAGTAATGATGTTGAAGCTGAAACTCCAATACTTTGTCCACCTGATGGGAAGAACTGACTCATTGGAAAACACCTTGATGCAGGTCAAGATTGAAGGAGGGAGGAGAAGGGGACGACAGAGGATGAGATATTTTAATGGCATCACTGACTCAGTGGTCATGAGTTTGAGTAAACTCCGGGAGTTGGTGATAGAACAGGGAAGCCTGGTGAGCTGTAATCTATGGGATTGCAAAGAGTCAGACCTGACTGAGTGACCGAAGTGAACTGAACTGAACCACCCGTGAAGCCCAAATATTCTTTAATAAAATGATCAGAATAAATATGGATAAATCATTTGTCAAATGTCTTTATAATAAAAAACTGACACTGCTTCCACATGACAAATGTGACATGAAAATTTTCAAAATTATATTTTAAAATATCAACCTTTTCCCTATTAACAGGGATATTTCGTTCTGTACTTTTTAAAAGAAATATGATGTTGTGTTTGTGGGAGTGTAATGGCTTCTGGCAAATATGCTCCCCACCCCTCAGTTCAGTTCAGTTCAGTCACTCAGTTATGTCCGACTCTTTGTGACTCCATGAATCACAGCACTCCAGGACTCTTTGTCCATCACCATCTCCTGGAGTTCACTCAGACTCACGTTCATCAAGTCCGTGATGCCATCCAGCCGTCTCATCCTCTGTCGTCCCCTTCTCCTCCTGCTCCCAATACCTCCCAGCATCAGAGTCTTTCCCAATGAGTCAACTCTTCGCATGAGGTGGCCAAAGTACTGGAGCTTCAGCTTTAGCATCATTCCCTCCAAAGAAACCCCAGGGCTGATCTCCTTCAGAATGGACTGGTTGGATCCCTACCCCTAGACTTGGGGAAAAATTACACATACCACTCTCTGAGGTCCATACAAGGTATGGTGTGAAGAGCGCCCCCCAATCCCTCAGAATGTAATTATTGAGCAATATTGGGTGTCACCATTGATCTCATGAGCAAAACTCCTTGAAGCACTTGGTGTGTATATGATTCATGATTAGATGCAACCAAATACTAATTTTTCATGAAGCAGAATTTTGTCTGACAACAGATGTGAATTTAGGATCTAGAGAAAAACAGCACATAAAACAAAACCTGCCAAGGTAAAACTGCTAACAGAAACTTAAGTTAATGACGTACTCTCTGAATGAGATAGCTTAGCCTATCGACATATCGACATCTTGAGTTTTGGCAAATGGTGCCCATGAACTTAATATCTAGAAGCTCTGAAGTTAGTAAAAGCATCTCTCATATTGCTACTAACTGTTGTTACTTATGTGCCTGTGTGGCTGCTTTTGCCATTGGTCAGGGGCTTTTCCTGTATAATCATGATGCAGCTTCCTCTTCCAAATCCATTGACCTAAGAGGGGGCCTTCACTGTATGTCAGTTCTCTTGTCAAGAAGGCAATTTGCAGGAGTGAAGACGAGCCAGCACATGGGCTGCACCCTCATTCATTCTTCTTGATAGTACAGTTGCCTTAAAGTTACACTTCCCTGGTTTGACTTCAAGGCTCACGCCAGCAGGAGTTTAAAAGAACATGTACAGTTGTTTGTTTTTAAACTACTCCTTTAGTGTCAGAAATTTACACAGTTAGAAGGGAATCTTGCCTGGTAATTTCACAGAGAGGAGCCTAGCAGGCTACAGTCCATGGGGCCCCAGGGAGCTGGACACAACTGAAAGACTGAACACACACACACACACACACACACACACACAGGAAGTGAGTGATCTGGTTCAGCCAATTGCCTGCAATCACTGAATACTTAAGCCATCACAAATTGATCATGTTTGTCATACTGTGAAGAGAGATCTTGGAGACAGAGATCATATATCTTCCTCAGTGACATTTTCAGACGTTTAGTTGAGAAGTTTTTCCATGCATACTTCCTCTTATTTCATTTAATGCAAAGTTAAGGCAATATGGTAGAGTATAAGAAACTCTGGGACAAAAGACACGAGTTCTCTACATCCTGACTCCTCCTCCACTTTTTATTATGAGATTATAAGTATATAATTTCTCCTGTCAGTTTATTGTTTATCTGTAGAACTTTTGCCTGGACTCTCTAGCGATTATATATATGTACATATATAGATGTATATATGTAGAATACATATTTATATATGTGCTATGAAGTATAATACATGTTTAAGCAGTTAATTTAAAGGAAATGAAATAAGCTTGAATCTTCACATGAATAATAATAGTTCACTCTCATTGAACCATTATTAATATGGCAAGTGCTTTCATATGAATCACCTTATTTAACACAGTAGTTGTTTGATATGCTGCTGCTGCTGCTGCTAAGTCACTTCAGACATGTCCGACTCTGTGCGACCCCATAGATGGCAGCCCACCCGGCTCCCCATCCCTGGGATTCTCCAGGCAAGAACACTGGAGTGGGTTGCCATCTCCTTCTCCAATGCATGAAAGTGAAAGTGAAGTTGCTCAGTCGTGTCCAACTCTTCACGACCCCATGGACCGCAGCCTACCAGGCTTCTCCACCCATGGGATTTTCCAGGCAAGAGTAGTGGAGTGGGGTGAGTCGTTTGATATAGGTACTATCATATTCATTTTACACATGATAACATTGAGATTTAAAAAGTTTACATAGATGGTTGAAGGGTATACAGCAAGTGTTGATGTTGGAATTCAAACCCTGTTCTGTTGGGAGTTTCCTTGAAGCCTAGTGGTTAGCACTCCATGCTTGCACTGCCTTGGCCCAGGTTCAATCCCTAACTGGAGAACTGAGATCCCAGAAGCCATGTATGCAGTCAAAAACAAAACAAAACAAAACAAATAAACAAAAAGCCCTGTTATGTTGACCTTACAACCTATAGTCTTAAAAAGTTTCTGATATTTCACAGATTGTGAAGATTATCAAGAGACAGTATGAGATCATGGGAGGAATATGGGCTTTGAAGTCTGACAAACATGCTCTCAAAATTTGCCTCTGTGGCCACTGGATATGTGACATGAACCAGTCATTTAAACTTTCACATTTTAAAGAAAATGAAATAGGCTTGAATCTTCACACAAATAATAATAGGTTTATTATTAATAAAAATGAGGTTCCATAGATGCTATTAAAAATTACAGGAGTATTATATGAAATAATATTTATAGGCACTTAGCACAAGGTCTTAGTTCTATAATTGACTTCAGTTATTAGGAATAAATGATGTCAGCCTTGAGACTGACTTCTATGGAAAATGTGCTCTTCAAATTTTCTTCAAATGAGAGTTCTGATAACTGGCCCTACACTAGGTGCTGAGATTAAGACACATACCCGCCATCAAAAGCTCACTGTCTAGTGATATCATTAGGGTATTTCTTCAGGTTGACCCTGAGTTAAGAATAACATCTCTTCATTGCATTGGATAGTAACTGGGTCACAGTGGGTGGTCAATAACTGACTATCTGCTGAATGAATGGATAGATGTTTAGGGGATTCTTTCAATCTGTTAAAACTTAGATTCAACTTTAATATCTTCTGTGACACAGTTGAACACATTTCAGTGGTTTTAGCACTATTCTTTTTTTCATATTAAAAGATAAGAAAAGTTGATAATTCTATACACCTCTAATCCTACGTTGCACTACCCTTTGGGACTTTTTATCTCTTCCCTACTTTATATTTGTAGCATTAAAATGAATATGGACTAAATTCTATCTTCCTCACTTAGATAGAATCTTCATGGAATGGAAGTATTAAGTAATCTCCCTCTGAAAATGGGTACAAGCAATGCTAATAAGAAAAATGTGTAAAACGTATAGAAATTGATATTGGAGGATAAGAATATACTTTAGATCAATGACAATAGACACCACCCCAAAATAATCAGGCTTGCTTTCCTGCTGCTTTCTTACTGAATTCAAGGCCTAGGTATAAGTGCCAACAAGGAATAGGAGTTGGTGGTATTACTGGTGGTTTAAATGCTTCTTCCTTGTTCTTTTTCATTATCTTCCAGTGTGTCCAAGTAAAATACATTCACTGTGTAATTATAAAAATAATAAATAGTATTTTTAAAAATAAATAGGCTCAAAAGGCAAACTCTGATTTTAAAAATGTTTGCCAAAATTTAATATCTGCATTAAAATTTACAGCCCTATTATATTAAAATTTAAAAGAAAAAAATAACATTGCAAATTAAATGAAGTCATGTCAAATAATGAAGGTTGAGAAGTGAAATCAAATAGATAATACCTGAATATGTTTATTTTTATGTGTGTCTTTGATTCCTTATTCCCATTTACTGATATAAAGTTCATAATTGTCCAGATAATTATCTCTAGAAAATTATGTGATCAGTTTCAAAATTTTTTATAAACTGGCAGCTTTAATAAATTACTGTTTTCATCTCTTATGCTCCCTTTTAAACTGTATGTTGATATTTCCTTTAAATAAAATGCATCTTATATTTATTATTTTTAATTGATTTTTAAAATTTCTTGAATGTTTTTTCCAGTTTTTTTGAGATATAGCTGACATATAACATTGTATTAAGATGTAAAGCATAATGATTTGATATATGTATATATTGTGAAATGATTACTGAATAAGTTTAGTTAACATCCGTGCATGTGTGCTCAGTTGCTTCAGTCATATCTGACTCTTTGCAACGCTATAGCCCACCAGACTCCTCCGTCCATGGGATTCTCCAGGCAAGAATACAGTAGCGAGTTGCCATAGTTAGCATCTATCATCCATCAAAAACTTTTTTCTTGTGATAAGAATTTTCAATACCTACTTTCTTAGCAACTTAGTAATATTTAGTAATTTTTCCATTGTCTTGGTACTATTTTAACAGAATGGTAAATGTTAAACTTAATTTCCAAATAACTAATATTTCTAAAATTTGCTTTTTGATATACTATATATTTTGATAGTCTCTAAATCACAATAAAGGTGTATAGATTGAGATGTAGATTTTTCACTTTATAATCTTCCTTTGATGATTTGCTAGTAAGTTTTTGCCCTCCTAAATCTGCCAACAAGTCAGATTTGATTTCTCCATATTTTTATAGTCTCACCTGAAAATGCTTTGAATTTCTCTCTGTTTCTTTACTTTTAACTTAAAAAAAATTTTTCCCATGAGTTAGGGATCGCTTTTTAGAAACCATTCCAAAGGTGATTGTCATCAATCTTTCAGCCTACTCAAAAGTTTCTCCAGAGGTGATCTTGCCCTCTCAACCCCAAATTATATCTTTTTCCCTCCCATCTATATAGGATTCTAGGTCTTTCAGAAGTGTCCCACACCATTTTTTCTATTTCCCATCCATTCATTTATTTATTTATCCATTAATTCCAATAAATATTTATTATGCAACATCCCACAAGTACCTCCAAGAACAGTGTACTCAATTACAATTTATGATCTCACAAAGAAGGGAATTCCATTATAGAAGTGTGAAGGGCAAAGATGCTTCTTGTTTAGAAGGAATGCCTAACTATATCTCAGAGAGAAAGGGAATTATCTGCAAAACAGGTGACATATTAGCTAAAGAGTAGGTGGTATATAAGCTAATGTATCATGAGCTATGAAGAACAGCATGCCAGAAAGAAAGAACAGCGTGTATGACAGTCCAGAGATGAAAGATGCATGGTATGTTTAGGTAAGAAGCACAATATGATTGTGGTTTGATGATGTGGTTCTAGAATAAATTATTAAAGTAAGAAGAGGATCGAGGTGGAGGAGAAGTATACTGTGAAAAATAGGGCTGACNAATGGTAAATGGAATTGATTCCTTAATTTCTTTTTCTACTTTCTCATTATTAGTGTATAGGAATGCAAGGGATTTCTGTGTGTTGATTTTATATCCTGCAACTTTACTATATTCATTGATTAGCTCTAGTAATTTTCTGGTGGAGTCTTTAGGGTTTTCTATGTAGAGGATCATGTCATCTGCAAACAGTGATAGTTTTACTTCTTCTTTTCCAATCTGGATTCCTAGTAAGTGAGATTTACATGCTGGGAAAGACATTCTTACTATGTACACAGTCTGGACTGAAGAGAAGATGCAGAGAAGAAAACTAGTTTAAAAGCTGTCACATAAATTCATTTGGGTGGTGAAGAAAGGGTAAACTAAGGCAGTAGAAAGAATGGAAAGAAATAGACACTCATGAGACATATATGGGAGATAGACATAACCAGAAAGGGATAGGGTGATTGGGGAGTGTGTAGTTTAGGAAACAGTTGCATTCCAGGCTTGGGAAAATGAGCAGATGGCAGCATCCTATTTTTTGGAACAGGGAAGCCAAGAAGAAAATGAGCTGGGCTGGGGAGGAACAGATGAGATCAGTACTAGCATCATCTAATTGGAAGTGTCTGTGAGATATCCAGTGAGGTATGTGAGTCTAGGGTTCCAAAGTGGGAGTCTTGGTCAGAGTCACACATTTGAAGTCATCAGAATATCAGTGGTAACTGAGGTGGGCATGGAGAAATGGGCTAGGGAGACTGCACATAACGTGCCTATAGGAAGAACCCTGATAATATTCTTCAGACTGGCAGAAAAAGATGTAAAGGAAGAATTTTTGTTAATTCTCATGCATTGCTTACCTGGTTCAAAGATCATTTATAGAAGTCATAAAATAAAAGATGTTATAGGATTATACTGTATTTGGCTTGTTTGTGCCTGAATGGAAAATTTCCCAGAGGATTTAGTGAGGGTATTGCAGTAATTTGTATAATTTATTTTATGTTTTATTTATAGCCTAATTCCAGAAAATATTTTTTAATGGCTACATAAAACAAAACAATATAAAATAAATTTGGACAAAACCACTTAAATCAAGACTCACATTGAGGGAGAATAGCCAAAGTGAGGATTTTTCCAATGGCTGGAATGAGAAAGTTATATATGTTTAGTTTGGATTGAATTAGGACTATGTCTGAACATTTGGATATTTACTCATTTATACTCTAAAATATTTTCATTATTTATCTTTTCTTATCATAAAAAACAAGTTCTCACTGGAAAGTAACATGTACATTCTGAAATTAGAAAACAAGAAATTAAAATTTAACTTTAAATTGTAAGGAGATCTTATTGTATAAATTGCTTGAGGTTAGGAATTTTGTGAAGTTTTTCATTGTCTAATCCCTAAGACGTAGAGCTGAATCTGTCACATCAGTTCAGTTCAGTTCAGTCGCTCAGTCGTGTCCGACTCTTTGTAACCACATGAATCGTAGCACACCAGGCCTCCCTGTCCATCATCAACTCCCGGAATTTACTCAAACTCATGTCCATAGAGTCAGTGATGCCATCCAACCATCTCATCCTTTGTCATCCCTTTCTCCTCCTGCCCCCAATCCCTCCCAGCATCAGGGCCTTTTCCAATAAGTCAACTCTTCGCATGAGGTGGCCAGAGTATTGGAGTTTCAGCTTCAGCATCAGTCCTTCCAATGAACACCCAGGACTGATCTCCTTTAAGATGGACTGGTTGGATCTCCNCAGCCCACCAGGCTCCTCCATCCATGGGATTTTCCAGGCAAGAGTACTGGAGTGGGGTGCCATTGCCCTTCTCTGAATCTACTTTTATAAATGCCCTCTAAATATGAACTGGATAATAAAACTGAGAAGCAGACTTCATATAAATGGACAACAAAAAAAATGAGAAAGACTTGGAGGGACACCAGTCTTCACTATACTCAAGTCAAGAGGCAACTTGATGAAAAGCTAAGAGAGATCCTTTAAACATAGTCTGCTTTTAGTAGTGTCCCTAGGAGGCTTTGTGAAAAAAAGCTTGGCTCTGAGTTAGTGATCATAGAAAATTGAGATTATTTTGTAGAATTTGAAACTGCTATATAAAATGATAGCACGTGGAATTTACTTCTACAATATTTACACTGAAGGTTGTCAGTGAGCTTCATGTATAATATAAACATTTTAAAAGAGTAGTTTAATAAAACAGGAAATAACCCAAGTTAGGATAGCTTCAATAGCCAATGAGAATAACCTGCATTCAAAAGTCACAGGAATTTAGGCTAAGAGAATGCTGCCTGTCACATATTGAAAATGTACAAAACAGTAAAGGAGGTAGAAGGAAATTTAAGAGCCGAGGTTTGAAACAACGAGCGTTGTGTTTTATTACAACGAAGGCATAGAATATGAACTGGACTTTTTCAGCCACTGAAACACTAGACAAGGAGAGGCCTGGTATCTTTAAATCTGTGACTGTAGATTGTTTCAAGAAATGCTGTATTTCAAGACAAGTTTAATCAGACATATTTAACTGATAGAAATATTTTACTTCTATTAAAGTATTTAGAGATACTAAAATTCAAATTCTAGTTGCATTATTTTGGGGCTTGGATACTTGCTCTTAATTAAAATACTTGTATCTTTTAATCCCCTTTATCCTTTAGATTTTTTGCTATATGTGAGAGTCTAAATCATGTAGAATTAGTGAGAATATAAACTACTTTATACTGACTTTATTTTCATATTGTTAAAATCTTATTAAAATGTAGAAATGTTAAAATACTGTATCTGTAAAATGTGATACTACTAGTAATATTGGAGGGCTTAATTTTTTGAAATGGATATTAATTGCTCTAAAAAGTAAAGTGTTATTCTTTGATGTTTCTGGAATGCATTTATCCCTTGAGATACGCCATTATACATACTTCTTTCAGAGAAATTTTGCATTTAGAGACATGAGAGTTTAATTTACATGGCTGACTTTTATTTTTTTACTCTTAAACTTAAAACATGCTGTGCTACTCCCATAACACTGCTATGATTTCACAGAAATATTAAAAATGCTTATTTAGAGAAAAATTAATTTAAAATTTTTCCATAATGTACTATGATATGCTCAACAATGACTGAGGAATAACTCAGAAAATATATTAAGTAAAATGTTCCTACTCTCAAAAAATTGACCATGTCAATAGTCAGAAAATATTCATGAAATAATTAACTTAATGAGAGATACTGATAAAAATGGGAGTACAGTGAGGATAAAAATTATTGCAAACTGAATGCTTAGCAAACTATGAGGGGAAGATAGAAGGAAGATGACGCTTTGATTGGAGAAGATATTCCAAAGCAAAAGATTCGGCAAAAGTTTTATGAAGAGAGTTTAATTCTGGAATAGTAAGAAGTTGGTCACCTTGTGGGATCAGTAATTTAGAGTCAAATTCTGGAGGACTGTAATGGAAACCAATAAAGGAAAGAAGGAAAAGTTGATTAAAAGGCGGGGGAAAGCCATGTAAAGATCAAGGAAAGTTTTGGACTGAGACGGGGCCACAGAATCAGGTGAACTCTGAAGTGAAGTTTCAAGAGAGCATTAACAATTGAAGTCACATTATGAATGTCTAAGAAGAAAAACAGTTATGATAAATGGTGGCAGCAGGAATAGCCCATTCATCTGAGGAAAAGGAAAATTAGGGTCAAAGAAAGTTGTAGAGTTAAGTGTCTGTGTGTGTGTTCAGGATAGATAACACATTCTATAAAATGTGATCAAATGAAAATCAAACATCTGGCATGAATATATGGAACACACTATTTCACAAATATGATGAACACTAGAATTTTATAATTAAAAATGTACTATGAATCCCTTTGACAGCTGGTAGCCTGGTGTTCAAGAGATGTATTTTTGATAGATGGTAAAATTTAGATTCCTGTTTTCCTGCAATAGATAATTGCCACGAATGACAGTATGCCACTGACATTAGCAGTGTTGGGACAAGTTGGTGCAAATACTATTCTGTTCACCAAATAGGTCTGTGATGGCATCTTTCTGCTTAGGTTCTGTGAGACTGAGGTGTGTGAAAACTCAGTATCCCTAAGAATGTGGAATATCTATTTTGTAATGGATATTTGTTATTTCCTGTCTGTTTAGAATCTTTTCCATAGAAGTAGTTAATCAATAGCCTTTAATATCCTGTAAACTCCTCCCACCACCCCACCCAACCTAAAAGTTATTGTGTGATTCAGGTTTGTCAATCAGATTCCCCAAACACCTGGTCATAGTGATGGGTGATCAGCTCAGGATAGATAGGCCTATGACCAAGAAAAGTGATTAAAGCATCCACAAGGTTTTCATTGAGACAGCTACAGGAAAGAGGTATACTTTCATCTTATCTGAGATTACTATTAATAAAGTAAAAGGACAAATAAACCTGGACCTGTCAATTATGTCCGCAGTCGTATCACAGCAACATTCCTAAGAATGAAGCCAGTTCAGAAAAAGCAGAGCTGAGCAATAGAGAAATACATAACCCTGATGAAATTGGCTTAGGTTCTGGGCTCTGGCTGTGGTTGTACTTCTCGGTTACTTAAGCCTGTATATTCCTTTCTTTCCCTCAGCTTACAGTCATTTGCTATAGAAAGGGTCCTGTTTAAAGGAACTAATGAGGACAATTGGGCATAAGGTAAGAAAGGAGCTTCCACACTGGCTCAGCAGTAAATAATCCACCTTCCAATGCAGGAGACATGGTTTCGATTCACAGATTAGGAAGATCCTCTAGAGAAGGAAATGGAAACCCACTCAAGTATTCTTGCTTGGAGAACCCCATGGACAGAGCATCCTGGTGGCCTACAGTTCACGGGCTCCCAAAATCCATGGAGTTGCAAAGAGTTGACTCGATTGAGTGACTAAACAACGACAAGGTAAGAAAAATAAAGTAGAAGCAAGAAGCATCATAACTCTATCCTCCTCTGAATACCTAGAATATGTTAATACCTAGAGTACCTAGAATATGTTACTATTCATTTCCACAAGAAATGCACACTTCAATCCCTACTGTGTGTTCCAGTCATTTATGTACTTATTTTTACTTCTGGTACTAGAATGTAAGCCTCTTCAGAGCAGGGATAGTTTCTCAGTTTTTTCTGACATTCTACTGTGTGGCATACACTGGAACTGGCCAACCCTCGTCATCCTGAGCTCTTTCCCTTGTTCATCTACAACTGCAGAGACTACCAAGGGCCATGTACTCACTTTCCTAATCTTTCTGTAGCTAGGAGTGACCCAATTTTGTCCAGTGAGATATAATTGGAAATATACCAAGAGAAATATTATTTTTTTTTGGACAAAAGAAAATATATATTTCTGGTATTCTTTTTCTTTCTTGGTGCTAGGAATGGAAATGCAAAGATGATGTCTTGAACTACAGCAGCCATATTGTGATAAGGAGGCATGACCATGAGGGAAACAAAAAGCCAACTTATTTAAAATAGCAATTCCACTATTTCTGAAACTAACTTACATTAAGCTTCAAAACTTCTTTTTCTGAATTCAATTAACTAAAATTGGACAGTTCATGTTTTCTAGGTCTTACCTTACCAAGTTACTGATTATGTCCCAAACTTAGAGTTTCTTAGATAGGCATGAACTTCAATCTGGATATTAATATCCACCAATCAGTATTTTTGAGGGTGACAAAATTTTCTGTTGGAAAACACATAAGCATTAAAATCAGAGGACTTGGGTTGATTTCTATTGTCTGCAGATTACTGATTATATGATATGACCTCATAAAAGTCAATGATAGTGGGTTTTAGTTTACTTTGACTATATGTGAGAATAAATTATGTTCCTTAAGTATTTCACAGTTTGCTTTGGAAATGAACAGAGATCACTCTGTTGTTTTTGAGATTGTACCCAAGTACTTCATTTTGAACTCTTGTTGACTATGAGGGCTACTTCATTTCTTCTAAGGAGTTCTTGCCCACATCGGTGCTAGCAAGACAATGCTAAAAATCCTTCACCTAGGCCTCAACAGTATGTGAACCAAGAACTTCCAGATGTACCAGTTGGATTTAGAAAAGGCAGAGAAATCAGAGATCAAATTGCCACCACCACTGGATCATATGAAAAGCAAGAGAATTCCAGAAAAATGTCTACTTCTGCTTCACTGACTAGGCTAAAGCTTTTGACTGTGTGGATCACAACAAACTGTGGATAATTCTTAAAGAGATGGAATACCAGACCACCTTATCTGCCTCCTGAGAAATCTGTATGCAGATAAAGAAGCAACATTTAGAAGTGGACATGGAACATCAAACTGGTTCCAAGTTAAGAAGAAATATGTCAAGGCTATATCTTGTTACCCTGGTTATTTAACTCATATGCAGAGTACATCATGCGAAATGCCAGGCTGGCTGAAGTTCAAGCTGAAGTCAAGATTGCTGGGAGAAATATAAATAACGTCAGATATACAGATAATACCACCCTAACAGCAGAAAGCTAAGAGGAACTAAAGACCCTCTTGATGAAGGTGAAAGAGGGGAGAGAAAAAGCTGACTTGAAACTGAACATTCAAAAAACTAAGATCATGGCATCTGGTGCGATCACTTCATGTCAGATGGGGGAAAAATGGAAAGAGTGACAGATTTTATTTTCTTGAACTCCAAAATCACTGAGGATGGTAACTGCAGCCATGAAATTAAACAACACTTGCTCCTTGGAAAAAAATCTATGAAAAAACTAGACAGTATATTAAAAAGCCAAGATATCACTTTGCCAACAAAGTTCGGGATAGTCAAAGCTATGGTTTTTGCAGTAGTCATGTATGGATGTGAGAGTTGGACCATAAAGAAGGTTGAGTGCCCAAGAATTGATGCTTTCGATCTGTGGTGCTAAAGAAGACTTTTTAGAGTCCTTTGGATTGCNATATTAAAAAGCCAAGATATCACTTTGCCAACAAAGTTCGGGATAGTCAAAGCTATGGTTTTTGCAGTAGTCATGTATGGATGTGAGAGTTGGACCATAAAGAAGGTTGAGTGCCCAAGAATTGATGCTTTCGATCTGTGGTGCTAAAGAAGACTTTTTAAAGTCTGTTGGATTGCAAGGAAATCAAACCAGTCAATCCTAAAAGAAATCAACCCTGAATATTCATTGGAAGGACTGATGCTGATGCTGAAACTCCAATAATTTGGTGAAACAGTGGAAACAGTGGCTGACTTTATTTTTCTGGGCTCCAAAATCACTGCAGATGGTGATTGCAGCCATGAAACTAAAAAACACTTACTCTTTGGAAGGAAAGTTACGACCAAACTAGACAGCATATTAAAAAGCAGAGACATTAATTTGTCAACAAAGGCCCATCTAGTCAAGGCTATGGTTTTTCTAGTGGTCATGTATGGATGTGAGAATTGGACTGTGTAGAAAGCTGAGCGCCGAAGAATTGGTGCTTTTGAACTGTGGTGTTGGAGAAGACTCTTGAGAGTCCCTTGGACTGCAAGGAGATCCAACCAGTCCATCCTAAAGATCAGTCCTGGGTGTTCATTGGAAGGACTGATGTTGAAGCTGAAACTCCAATATGTTGGCTACCTGATGCGAAGAGCTGACTCATTGGAAAAGACACTGGTGCTGGGAAAGATTGAGGGCAGGAGGAGAGCAGGGTGGCAGAGGATGAGATGGTTGGATGGTATCATCAACTCAACAGTCATGAGTTTGAGCAAACTCTGAGAGACAGTGAAGGGCAGGGAAGCCTGGCATACTGCAGTCCATGGGTTTGCAAAGACTGAGACACCTCTGAGCAATTGAACAACAACAAAATTTCACAGTTTTGACATAATGATTAAGTATGACAATGTATGTGAATATGTCTTATAAAATATAAGATGCTAAATAAATATTATTTGGCTGTTACTTATTGATTCAACCTCCCCATGCAGAATGGAGCTGTGTCTTATTCTTTGGATAGTAAGGAACAGCGAACTTCTAAGAGAATATTATTAATTGCTTATTTTTCATAAATAAACTTGATTATAAAGTAACATATTTAAGCAGAAATACATTTCACTACAAAAATAATGCAATATTTTATTTGCAAATTGTATACTACAGTAATGACCTGTTTATGTCCATCTTCTGGAATGGTAAAATAATAAAGGGGATATCTGGAGATGATTAGTTTGTAATGTCATGAAACTCCAGATTCAGTGTGGTTATTCCAACAGTGCACAAGTGCTGACATTTTAAAGTTAAGCACTGAATGATTATAAACCTCACATGCTGTTTTGATACTTTACTTGAAAAATAATATGGAAGAGTCTTTGACTATGTCTAAAATAATACCAGAAAAATCCAATATTTGTATAAAATTTCAAAGGATCAGCTGTTTAAACAATAGCTTGATTAAATATCAATACATGTTTTGCAAGCATTGTAAAATTTACCCTGTTATTATCTTATAACGTAATTTTCAACTGGTAAACAGATTTTCCTGAAAGCAACCAAATTATAGTGTACTGTGTCCTTGTCCCAAAATGTAAAGTGTTCTACAAAACACTCTAGGGAACGTATAAGCTCCTATCTCTTGTCCTACGTACCAAAGATCAGTAAGGTCATTTGGCTAGTTTTAAAACAGTTTCACTCCAAAAATGCAAGAAAATTTATGCCTTTTTTTAGTCTTATTCTTTACAAAACTTAAACTCTTTTCACTGTGTATTATCTAAAACAATAACATAATACTGTAACAAAATACAGACACCAAAACAACATCTTGTAGATGGAAGATTTTATTCCATTTGAATATTTATTTTCCAATCTTTATATTTTCTTCCTCTACTGTAAAGTTTCCAGATTCTTTCAAATGTTATTATAAATGATTTCTGTTTTTTTGCTTTAAAAAATATCTCTGGCCATTTGGACTGTAATCATTTACTGTTAGTTATTTAAAGAAAAACACATAATAAATATAGCTGTTTTGGGTTCAGCGCACAGTATGGATGGTTTACTTCTTTATTTAATTTGATTAAGAATAAAATATATAGAAATTCAAATATATTTAAAATGCAAGCTTTTCCAAAGTAAGGATTATTCTTTCTACCATCTTTGTAACTTTGTTATATTATTAAAATACTAGTCTGACAACTAGTACTTGGTTAGTACTTGTTTTATTGATCTATAGATCAATAACTTTCAGATATTGTTAGTACATCTACAGTGAAAAGTATTAGAAAAAAGTAAAAATTTACAGAAGAAATAATTATCTTTGATAATTCTCTTTACTTACACATGATAGAGATATAATTTTATAAATATCTATTAGTACTATAAATTCTGAAATTTTATTCACTCAACTCTGATTAATATAGAGAGCTAATGAGTAAATAGACTTCTTAGGCAGTGATAAAGGGTTCAGGATGAATTTTCCTCATTATTGATACTAAATTGAAAATCAATAGTGTTTTTGCCCAGAGAGAAACAAAATTAAGTCATCTCAACACTAAATTGGTATTTTTTTTTTTAATTCTGAAGAACTGCTTTGATTTTTACTCATAAAATATTCTTTTCATAAATTATTTTTCAACCCCTCTCCCCAACTTCAATCCTTCTAGTAAGAATGTATTACTATACATATATTACTATATATAATGATGCATCTTCATATAAAATATAAAACAAAATTGTTTCTATACTATTTAGCTTTGAGCAATATACACTGTTAGACTTCCAGGAGATAATAAGTATGCATATTTTAATATAATGTATAAACTTTATAAAGTATATATTTTAAAAGTTGATTGAATATTCCTGTACCATGCCAATGATGTTTTGCAACAAATGTTAAAAAAAAAAAATAGGAAAAAATATTAGTGTACTTACCAGGCTGCCAAGAATTCTCCTCATGGATCTATGTAATGCCTGTAATTTCTAATGGGTTTCTTTTATAGCTTTTGGAATATTGCCATTGAATTTTCCCTTAATTCATTGTCAGACTTTCCAGTGGATTTCTCTCAGTGGTTTGCTGAACTCTCCTTAGCAAAGCTACTCTGAAGTCACCTGAGCCTTAGCCAGGAAAGGACTCTTTCGACCCACTTCCATAGGCTGTTGAGCTTAGCTCAGGGAATTGCTCCATCCTGACCAACAGAGCTCTTCCAAGTAAAGCCATTCTACATCCAAAGAATTGCTGGATCTCTTCCAGGACATTGGCAAACTCTGCTGGACTGGCCCCAGGGAAATGGCAGATTATAATCAGTTGGTGGCTGCCAGCAGAAATGGCAGCCCACACTACTCAAAGTTGACATCTTTCATGAGGTAATTTGGTGATGCAAGGGAAAAAATGTAGTCATGGTTATAACAAATTAATGTTAGTATCAGGAAAGCTATTGCTCATCACAAACCCCCAATACAACCACCAAACAAATTCACAAATTAGAGCTGAATTACAGATTTCTCACATATCTTCCTTCTTCTATCAGTTTTTCTTTCTCCGGAGCATTATTTCAAATCTTAGTCTACTGTTATAGCACCAAAATGTATTTTAATCACTTTATAGGAAATTTTTTTTGCAAATAGAGTTATTATATATGATGACTTTATCATTATTCATTATTCCTTCTACATTACTATAGATCCATTAATTATGATAATGGAACCTCCACACTTTTATTTTAGTTTGATATGTATTTTTAGTTTGCATATTTTTTTTTGTTTCACAATGTTTAATAAGCATGAGTTGAACATTTCCTAAAAACCCTGGAGCCAAAACCATTCACTATTCCCTAGAATTATTATATAAGTTCCCTGAACAAAGCCTAGGACAATTGAATTTAAGAGAATATTT
This sequence comes from Neotragus moschatus, assembly GCA_006410615.1. Taxonomy (NCBI): domain Eukaryota; kingdom Metazoa; phylum Chordata; class Mammalia; order Artiodactyla; family Bovidae; genus Neotragus; species Neotragus moschatus. The sequence continues at coordinate 5,022,981 of SJYA01000587.1, forward strand.
AATATTTAACCACATAAACCCCCTGTTACTCTTGTATTTTTTACTTGATAATTAGGAATAAACACTCTGATAAGTTTAGAAGAATTTCAACAACCTATTACTATTAGCCATAATTTGAAGATTTAGCTTTAAAGTCAATGCATATATTTTTTTGTTTCAACCCATAAATACTCTCAATCAAACATACTACTGGTATAAACAAAAAGTTATTAAAAAAATTTTATGCTTATGTAATCTCAGAATTATAGAAAAGTTCTAGAGTAGTTTAAACAATTCCTAAGACCCTTTACTCAGATTCCACAAGTCTTAACTTCCTATTTTCTTTTTGTCTCTCTAAAATATATGGCCAACAAGTAAGGACTCCATTTGCAATGCCGGAGATACAGGAGACATGGGTTCCATCCGTGGGTTGGGAAGATCCTCTGGAAGAGAAAATGGGGACCCATTGCAGTCTTCTTTCCTGAGAAATCCTATGGCCAGAGGAGCCTGGCAGTCTGTATAGTCCACAGGGTCACAAAAAGAGTCAGACACAACTGAATGATTAAGCACACAAAACATATGCATATTATTTCTTTTAACATTTTGAAAGTAAGTTGCAGATCTGATGTCTTTTTACTCATAAATCCTCCATTTTGTTTTTCTTAAAACAAAAACCCTCATCATTTGGCAAGCATCATGGTAATAATTATTGCAGATAAGAATCATAAATGGATACTAAATTGGTGAGCAGAAGTATCATGAGAAACAAGACATTTGGACATGAGGCTGCAGAATCTATAATATCTCTCTACAAGAAAATTAATAAAGATTTTTGCCACAATCCAAAGAAAGATAGGGGCTTTGTCTTGGTTTTTGGCAGGTAGCTTCTTAACTTTTGGGACTTTTTGAATAAGAATGTGCTTGTTATTCATGTTGGGCCCCTAGATGGTTTATGCTAACAAAGTGACTTGGGGTGAGAGCCAACCACTAACAAGAAGATAATTCAGAGTTGGGGCTGAAAGCCAGAAAGACCAATCATGAGATTATCAGAGGGGGAGAGGGGACTGAGTTCAACCATGTATGCAATGATTCAACCAATCAGTCCTATTTAATAAAGCGTCAGTTAAAACTCTGGGCTCTGAAGCTTCAAAAAGCATCAGTGGTTGGCATACTCTGTGTTGTCACACTTCAGTGCCAAGAGAGTCACATTTTCCTGCTCTATGTTTAAACTTTTCTGGACTCTGCTTTGCTGGTTCTAATTTCTTTGCTTTGCCTAGAATAACCCATAAGTGTAATAGCTTTCAGTGAGTTCTGGGTGTCTTTCTAGTAAACTATTTAACCTGAAGGTGTTCTTGGGAACTCCCATGTTTATGGCCAGCTGGTCTGAAGTGAGGGCAGTTTTGTGGGAACTGTTCCCTCAGACTTTGCTGTTTGATAAACTCACAGGAGTTGGTGTCAGAAGTCTTGGGCAGACTTGGCAGTCTGGACTACTAGGACCTTAACATTGAATTCATCTTAACTCTAGATAAAAAAATAAAGACTTTTCATTGGAGAAACCTGACAGACATCACCTTAGCAAGTGATCAGAGTTAGCAACTGCTACAATGCTTAATACTGGTATTCATGCACCTTTTCATATGGTACAGTAAGAAGGGCACAATATCACTCGTCTGTTATTCTCACAAAAATGCATTAACTTCAATCTAGTTATGAAAAAACACCCGAAGAACCCAAAATAAGGGATAAACTTCAAATTAACTGGCCAGGCCTCTTCAGCATCACGAGTTACTCAATTCAGTTCGGTTCAGTTGCTCAGTCGGGTCTGACTATTTGCGACCCCATGGACTGCAGCACGCCAGGCTTCCCTGTCCATCACCAACTACCAGAGTTTACTCAAACTTATCCATCGATTCGATGATGCGATCCAACCATCTCATCCTCTGTCATCCCCTTCTCCTCCTGCCTTCAATCTTTCCCAACATCAGGGTCTTTTCCACAGAGTCAGTTCTTAGCATCAGGTGGCCACAGTATTGGAGTTGTGGCTTCAGCATCAGTCCTTCAAATGAATATTTAGGGCTTATTTCTTTTAGGATAGACTGGTTGGATCTCCTTGAAGTCCAAGGGACTCCCAAGAGTCTTCTCCAAAACCACAGTTCAAAAGCATCAGTTCTTCAGGATTCAGCTTTTTTCATAGTCCAACTCTCACATCCATACATGACCACTGGAAAAACCATAGCTTTGATTAGATGGACCTCTGTTGACAAAGTAATGTCTCTGCTTTTTAATATGCTGTCTAGATTGGCCATAGCTTTTCTTCCAAGGAGCAAGTGTCTTTTAATTTCATGGCTGCAGTTACCATCTGCAGTGATTTTGGATCCCCCAAAGTTAAAGTCTCTCACTGTTTCCATTGTTTCCCCATCTATTTGCCAGGAAGTGATGGGAATAGATGCCATGATCTTAGTTTTCTGAATGTCGAGTTTTAAGCCAACTTTTTTACTTTCCTCTTTCACTTTCATCAAGAGGCTCTTTAGTTCTTCACTTTCTGCCATAATTGTGTTGTTGAGTTTCTCAATGAGACTACAGATTTGGAGACATGACTCCTCAGGGTATATGGGATCTCAGATTGTAATCCAGACTACAAAAAGTACTTAAAAGGGACAGTTGATGAGCTCTGATTAAGGTTTATGGATTAGTTAATAGTATTAAATCTATGTTGATTTTCTGTTTACAGAAAAATAATTGTAAAAAATATGCATTATTTAGGTAAAATGTTATCATTAGGGGAAACTGAATAAAGGATTTATAAAATTCTGTCTACTATTTTCTAGTTTCTAAATAAGCCTTGCTGCTACTGCTGCTAAGTCACTTCAGTTGTCCGACTCTATGCCAGGCTCCCCCGTCCCTGGGATTCTCCAGGCAAGAACACTGGAGTGGGTTGCCATTTCCTTCTCCAAAATAAGCCTTAGGTATTTCAAAATAAAAAATTGAAATTATCAAGAGAATGTCTTACTTATCCATAGTACAATTATAAAACTTAGAAAATTAACACTGATACAATATTTAGTGAATTTATAGACCTTGCTCAAGGTTAATCGATTGTCCCCATAATGTCCCCTTAAGCCCATTTTGGAAACAGGAAATGGAACTATATGAAGGGTGCTCACCTTACAATTATAAACATAAGGGACTTCCCTGATTGTCCAGTGGTTACAACTCCTTGCTTCACAGACAGGGGGTTACAATTCCTGGTTAGGGAACTAAGATTCTACAAGTTGCACAGCATGGCCAAAATAATAATAATAATAGCCAATTATAAAACATGACAAAAATAGATGAACAGTGAAAATTTTGACGCTCATTGTTCTTTTATTGTAAAATACAATAAACAATATTTGAGCCAAGAATATATATGATGTAAACCAACAAACTGCTTTCATTAGTAGCATCAAAAAACTTTCTTTGGGGAAAGCTGTCCCTTGCTTCTGCTCCCACCCACCTCAAAAGTTGAACAATTTCATCTTTAATCTTGAATATAATTATATTCTTCATACTCATCTCTATAATTCAAGCAATTAGTTATCACAACTTATTTGTTTTCTGGCTTCTAATTCTGTGTAATCTTGTATATGTTACTGATATTGCTGAGTCTCAGTTTCTTTTTTTCTGGAAAACTGAAAATTTAATTCGTATCATACAGGGTTTTATGTGATTATATGTGATAATATATTTGAAGAACTTAGTAGAATCCTGGGCTTCCCTAGTGGCTCAGATGGTAAAGAATCTGCCTGCAATGTGAGAGACCTGGGTTCAGTCTCTGGGTTGGGAAGATTCCCTGGAGGAGGGCATGGCAACCCACTCAAGTATTCTTGCCTGGAGAATCTCCATGGACAGAGGAGCATGGCGAGCTACAGTCCATGGTGTCACAAAGAGACATGACTGAGCAACTAACAAGCACACACACACACACACACACAGAGTAGATTTCTAAACACACCAGGGGCTCAATAGATGGGTTTCCCTGCCCTGTGCTAGATATTCCTTTAAGCACTTCAACATGTATTAACCCATTTAATCCTCATAGCGATCCTAACTATTGTCATTGTTTTATAGACAAGGAAACTGAGACTCAGAGAGGTGAAACCAATATGCCTACAGTTATTAAATGACAGAGCTGGGATTTAAATTAAGATGATCGGGTCTGGAGGCCAAGGCCTTAACCCTCATTGTAACACTACCACTTGGCAAGCTTGTTTTGATTCTTACTATGTCCTCAGGCAGATTTAAAGCCTCCACTTTACAATGAGGAAATGGAGTATCAGATTTTTTGTATCTTGTCAAGATACCTGCAACAGGATGGAGCCGAGATATACACAAGGATTTTTCGGATTTAAGAGTTTGTATTCCTCTATACCCATGTATAGATGTGAGAGTTGGACTATGAAGAAGGCAGAGCGCTGAAGAACTGATGCTTTTGAACTGTGGTGTTGGAGAAGACTCTTGAGAGTCCCTTGGACTGCAAGGAGATCCAACCAGTCCATTCTGAAAGAGATCAGCCCTGGGATTTCTTTGGAAGGAACGATGCTGAAGCTGAAGCTCCAGCACTTTGGCCACCTCATGCGAAGAGTTGACTCATTGGAAAAGACTCTGATGCTGGGAGGGATTGGGGGCAGGAGGAGAAGGGGACGACAGAGGATGAGATGGCTGGATGGCATCACTGACTCGATGGGCGTGAGTCTGAGTGAACTCTGGGAGTTGGTGATGGACAGAGATGCCTGGCGTGCTGTGATTCACAGGGTCGCAAAGAGTCGGACATGACTGAGCAACTGAACTGAACTGCACTGATACCTTGTTCCATGTGTCTTGTGTTTCTTCTTCTTCCCTCATCAGTATGTTTTTTATTTCATGTCTCTTGGCCAGGTAACATGCCTGGAAACTTTCCATAGGATTCTTGTTGCTGAGGAATGCTTATGTTTTAACAGAGGTTTTTTTTTTTTTTTTTTTTTTTTAAGACTTACTGAGCTGTCTTAGGAGCTGCCAACCTCAAGTGGTGGTGCTTTGATGATAACCATCTTCAATTCAATCATTCATTCACTCACCAATATTATTAAATACCTGTGATGAAACATCTATGTGAAATTGCTCAAGGTCTCAGCAGGTTCCTGGGAGCATGCTAGGCATTGTAACTCAACTAAAGTTAAGCCCAGGTTTTAAAGAATTTATAGCATAGGAGAGGATCTTTTTCATTCAGAGATACTGCTTGCTTAATTTCTTGTGGGTATAGCAGGTAGACCTGATTCTGCTGTATAACCCCAGCCTCCACGCCTTCTCATCAACTAGTCCCATAACATGATCTATGAAGGGCACTTTGCTTTCCTCACAGCCACAAGAGAACAAAAGAAGAAGGTGCCACCAATAACCCCACAATGACCTTTTGGTCTCTCAGTATTTCTTATACTCTCAGGAAGACGAGAGAATAAAGAATAATAATAATAGGAACAATTAATACTTCTGTCTGGCTAAGTGCTTCACACTTCTCTTTTCAGCCAGCCATGATCTTGTGAAGTAGGCAAATTTATTATTTGCATTTGCTGAAAATAGAAACACAGACACAGAGAGTTCAGCAAGTTGCTCAAGGTCAAATGGCCCATGGTGGCACAAGTGGCATTTTAAGCAAGGAAGTTGGAGGCCAGAGCTTAACCTCTTAGGCACTAAAGTAAAATATTTAATAAGAAAAGTGATACCTGCAGTCTCATTTTGCCAGGATCTTAAAATAAGGGACATAGAAATATTAAAAATCCATTTGAGAAACATCATAAAAGGAAATAAAAGTACAGTGCCGACTAATTAAGAGCATCCTCTGGACCAGGAAGGAACCTTTATTGATTACCTGTTAGGATGCTGGTGCTTTATGTTTCTCCCTTAATCCTGCCTCCTGCCATGGGCCATAGTGGAGTCAGGTACTGGCACCTCACAGAGCTCGGGAACTAGTCTCCCCTAGCTCCCTCCACACTTTGTTACAGCCACTACCTTTGAATTCACCATTTGTATCTAGCAGGCTGAAACTCCTTGAGGACAGGCAATATCCATGTTTCTATCTCTAGTGACTGGACAAGACTAATTTGCAGAATGAACACATGAGCATGGGAGAAAAGTCAACAACAACCTCACATATGCAGATGACACCACCCTAATGGCAGAAAGCAGAGGAACTAAAGAGCCTCTTGATGAAGGTGAACGAGGGGAGTGAAAAAGCTGCCTTAAAGCTCAACATTCAAAAACTAAAACCATGGCATCTTGTCCAATCACTTCATGGCAAAGAGGGAAAAATGGAAAACAGTGACAAACTTTATTTTCTTGGTCTCCAAAATCACTGCAGATGGTGACTGCAGCCATGAAATTAAAATTCGCTTGCTCCTTGAAAGAAAAGCTATGACAAACCTAGATAGCATATTACAAAGCAGAAGCATTACTTTGCCAACAAAGGTCTGTCTAGTCAAAGCTATGGTTTTTCCAGTGGTCATGGATGGACGTGAGAGTTGGACTATAAAGAACGCTGAGCACCAAAGAATTGATGTCGTTGAACTGTGGTTTTGGAGAAGACTCTTGAGAGTCCCTTGGACTGCAAGGAGATCAATCCTAAAGAAAATTAAACCTGAATATTCATTGGAAAGACTGATGCTGAAGCTGAAGTTCCAATCCTTTGGCCATGTGATACGAAGAGCCAACTCATTAGAAAACACTCTGATGCTGGGAAAGACTGGAGACAAAATGAGAAGGGGTTGGTATCGGATGAGATGGCTAGATAGTATCACTGACTCAAAAGACACGAGTTTGAGCAAACTCCAGGAGGTGGTGAAGGACAATTAAGGAAATAGTCACAGGAAGCCCCTATATCTGGTTCATGTTACACAGCAGGTACCTGAAGAATGAACAATCTCATGTCTGTTTGCCTCTACATCTTGTGATTTTCAGGTGAGTTTAAAAAGATGAGCAAATTTGTAAACCAGGTAGCACAGAAATCTGTGTCAGGGCTGAAAGAAGTGAGTGGTTTCAAGTCATGAAAGTTTCTTATTCTACGCAGAAAGAAGAAAACAGGTTTTTTTTTTTTTTTTAAGCCTCAGGAACATGAAAAATAACAGGAAGGGAACCATTCCATGGGGCAAGGGATCAGAGTCTGGATTTAGTACTTGCCACACAATGGCACTACACTCCAGTGCTCTTGCCTGGAAAATCCCATGGATGGAGGAGGCTGGTGAGCTGCAGTCCATGGGGTCGCAAAGAGTCAGACACGACTGAGTGACTTCACTTTCGCTTTTCTCTTTCATGCATTGGAGAAGGAAATGGCAACCCACTCCAGTGTTCCTGCCTGGAGAATCCCAGGGATGGGGGAGCCTGATGGGCTGCCGTCTATGGGGTAGCACTGAGTCGCACACAACTGAAGCTACTTGGCAGCAGCAGCAGCAGCAGCACACAGTAAGAGAGTTACCACTGCTTGTGTCTGGTCATTCTTCACGTTTGAGACTCTGCTGACTGGGCTTGGTTTAAGAGAAGCAAACAGAAACTAAAAGACCGCCTCCCTCATATCACAGCTAAGTGAAACTTGTGTCCAATCCCAGGTTCACAAATACAGAAGGAAATGCAGTTAGTTTAGCATTTTAATAGGTCTTTGGTGATTGATTTGGAGTCTACTTTTCTGGGTCAGATTAATCCAAAGCCCACCAGGTCCACCCCAGCCTGCACACTTCTCCACAAGGCTCTGGCTGCACATCTGAGCCACAGAAAGCTCTGCCACCCTAACCAGCATCTCCAGCCACACTATTTTCCTCAGTTGACTTGATCTCACTTTCTTCCTCTAAGCAGCTCTGTGGCAATTCAGAGGTGAAGAGACAGATAATTGGATGGTGGAATTGGATCCTGTGTGATTGCAAAGTTAAAAAAGAAATTCCTTCAGCATGAACTTGGAAGTGAAATGGAAACCCAAGAAACAAAACTCTATGTCCAGCAAATGAAGCCAGAGGGAGGTTTGCAAGCTGCCTGGCTCTATGTGGACATGACAAGGCCACTGGCCAGAAAGTTCACAGGCAGTATTTCATTTAGATGCAATGTTGCTATCAATCCCGTCAATTTAAAAATTCAATCTATTTCCCCACCTGCTTACTCAGTATCCTAGACATGCTACAGCTACACATATGAAAAGTGATATACGCACAAAATTCTTTATTAGTTTTTGTCAATGCAAATTTTCTTTAATGTTTACAGAAAACAAATCAGGATAAGCAAACATTTCTTAAATTCACTTTGGAATGACTAGATGTTTTGCCTAAACTACCACGTAAATTTTTGACCTACCTACTTCTTTTGGGCTACATCACAAATAATACTTAATACATCTTAAGTCAGCCAAATGCAAGCAGAAATCTGGCACACTGAATAGCCATTTATTCTGAATGGATGGATAATGGGATGGGACACTCAATTTTTAAAACCATATTTACAGAACTTACCACTCAAATTAAACAATAGCTATTGATTGTACTGTGCAAAGCATTGTGCTAGCCACCACCACCGAATACCCAAGATGGAATAGACACAATTCCACAATATATAACTCAACAATTCTGCTGATTTTTATCTCTCAAATTTCTTCTGTTGCTTAAGAAACTTAGTTAATTAAATCAAATTAGGTTGCAAATTACAAAGAACAATCAAACTAGATCTTGGCCGATGATGAAAACTACCAGTATTTCTCTGTTAATTTCACTATTGAGATGTACACACTTTAACTCAGTCATTTTAGAATGCTACTTCATTTAATCACAAACATAAACACTTCAAAAATAGATTTCTTTTTTCCTGGGGGGAAGTTGTTACCAAATTTTAGATGTATATTTCAACACTGACTTCTGAGGTGGCAATACAAGCTTGAAAATACCCCGGTAGACCCATAAACTGTGGTATGCCTACACAACATAAACTAGATATATCTATTTTAACATATTACCACAAATATAGTGGCTTAAAACAACATCCATTTATTATCTGTAGGTCAGAAGTCTGATATGGGTCACAGAAAGCTAAAAAGTAAGTGCTGGCGGGGCTGCATTCGTTTCTGGAGGTCTTGGGGAAAACTTTTTTTTTTTACTTTTTCCTACTTCTTACTTTTTCTAGAGGCTTATGTTTTTGGCTTGTGGTATCCTTTACTCCATCTTCAAAGCTAGCAGGGTCATCTCTCTCATGCTTTGTAGAGTCACATCTCCCTCTGACCACAGCGTGGAAATACTTTAAAGGATGCATGGATTAGTCTCGGTCCACCTGGCTAAGCCGAGGTAATCTCCCCACGTCAAGATCTCCGTGCTGTGTTCAGTCGCTTCAGTCATGTCCGACTCTTCGCGACCCTAGAAATCGAAACTGCATCTCCTGTGTCTCCTGCATTCCAGGCAGATTCTTTACCCTTGAGCCATCTGGAAAGTACAAATGCTGCTGCTGCTGCTGCTAAGTCGCTTCAGTCGTGTCCGACTCTGTGCGACCCCATAGACGGCAGCCCACCAGGCTCCCCCATCCCTGGGATTCTCCAGGCAAGAACACTGGAGTGGGTTGCCATTTCCTTCTCCAGTGCATGAAAGAGAAAAGTGAAAGTGAAGTTGCTCAGCCGTGTCTGACTCTTAGCGACCCCATGGACTGCAGCCTACCAGGCTCCTCCGTCCATGTTATTTTCCAGGCAAGAGTACTGGAGTGGGTTGCCATTGCCTTCTCCAGAAAGTGCAAATAACCATGCCCAAATAACATTCATGCGTGCTGCATTGTTTCAGCCGTGTCCAACTCTTGTGACCCAACGGATGGTAGCCTACCAGGTTCCTCTGTCCATGAAATTCTCCAGGCAAGAATACTGAAGCGGGTTGCTGTGCCCTCTTCCAGAACTACCCAATCCAGGGATAGAACCCACATCTCCTAAGTCTCCTGCTTTGACAGGTGGGTATTTTACCACTAATGCCACCTGGGAAAGCCTTCAAGATCTCTACCTTTAGTCCCATTTGTAAAATCTCTTTCACCATGTATGTATTCATATATTCTAGGGAGTAGGATTTAGGATGCAGACATTTTTTTAAAGAAGTAGTATTCTACCTACCACAATAAAGTGGTTTTTTTTTAAGTGATAGTATTATAAATCCTAATTCATACTCAAGAACTTTGATAATTTTAACTAATTTTTACTCATTCATTCATTCAATCACACATTTAGGAAACATTAAAAAAAGCAGTTATTGTGACTTCCCTGGTGGTCTAGTAGTTAAAAATCTGCCTTGCAATGCAAGGGATGTGGGTTTGATCCCTGGTCAGGGAACTAAGATCCCACATGCCTTGGAGCGCCTAAGCCCGTGGGCCACAACTAGAGAATCCATGTACCCTAAGGAAAGATCCCAAGTGATGACATAAAGATTCCGTGAGCCACACCTAAGACCCAATGAAGCCAAATAAGTAATAAATAATATTAATGCAGTTATTATAAGTAATATTCAACTGATACAAGCATTAGGCTGTTCACTGTTGCCTCTTTCAGCCTTTGACGTATGACCTTTGCTTTTCTACCTTCAGGAACTCTTCCCTCTGCATGAGATACCATGTTTTGTCTAACATAAGTTAAAGTTTCTAAATGAATTAGTCAAGACTCATTCCAAATACGGGATCCTCTATAGAGTTTTTTTGACAATTCCATCTGGAAGCAAGTCTCGTTCTCAGATTTTACAGCTTGTAAAATTTAGAATTTATTAAACAACATTTGAGCTTGTTTAAAGTTCTTGTATATACACCTTTACTTTCATAGGGATCAAAAGTCCCTTTCAATTCTGTAGCATCTATATTTCAACTAGGAGGACCCACGTATCATGGCCATCAGTGTATACTGACTTACTATACATATTTGTGGAAACTTTCTTTGTAATAATGTATTTACTTATGACTTAAAACAGTAGAAGACATCAAGAAATTTAGTTTTATTTCAGTTTTACCTTAAATCTACATGAAGGAAAATTGTAAGAAAAAGTGCAAAGTAAATTAATTGCAGGTTAAGGCCCCCATAGCAAGAAAAATCATGTGATTTGCCAATTTATGAAGCCAAAATGGAGAGTTATGAAGAAATTTCCCCACAGATCTCTTGCTGCTGCCAAAGCCGACAGCCAAAATGAGGTTTATAGTCACTCATATTTTTCAACAATGTGTCTCACATTGCCAATATAGAAATGTCTCTTCTATGACCTTGAAAATGTCCTCCATCTCTTTATCAGTTTTTTATCTAGTAAAATTCGATTCCTTTCTTTTACAGTAAGTTTTCACCCAAATCTATAAAATATAACTTTCATTGATAAAAAAATATGCTTTTTTTTTTTTTTCATTTTCTAAATGAGGAAACTGAAGTAGTAAAAAACTGGAGGCTGTATTTGAGACATGTGCATATAAATAAATTGTACTTTAAGGATCTCTATAAATACTCATCCACATTCATATTATTCTAACAATTGCCATTACTTTACCTACCTGTTGAAGACTGGTCATGCCATGTGCTCTGTTTTCTTCAACATCATTTTGGGTAGATTATACAATTTCATCCGCTTAAGAACACTTGTGTGGGTGTTGATTATAATATTTTTTAAAATATGTCTTTATATAACAAAGCGCATTTTTAGAAGTTCCATCTTTAATTTAAAAGGGAGGCCAGTTAATTGTCTGATTTTGACTCATGTTCTCATTCTTACTTAATTTAAAATCTCTCATTAAGAGTTTGCCAAGACAACATAATTTCCTTTTTATAACAGACATAACAATTTAGAAAAACTATTAGGATATCTGGCTGTAATGATCATTTAGATCCATATTAGAAGATCAGTTTTAGAAGCTCAAAGCAAAAGGAAATTAACATGGGGACTTTGGTGTCAGAACTGCTGTGGATATAAGCCCTAGCTCTGTCATGAACACTAGATGTGGATCCTTTAACTCTTTATTCCTCAGTTTCCAGATCTGGAAAATGGGAATAACAAGAACCTTACTTCACAGAGATGTGATAAACAAATAGAGTAATATAGGGAAAGTGCTCAGATGGCTCCTGACATACAAGGACTAATTAAATCCTAGGTATCACTTCATCCTTATGATAAAATAATTCCTTTGTAAAAACATTTTCAAAGGGCAATGATTTAAAATGAAAATGTGATCTTTACCAAACTCGACCCATTTTGCTATTGATTCAATTTATGGTTAAGTTTATTGCAAAAATTTATTTAGATTACTTTTTTTTCAGTCAGGGAGATAGTTTTATTTAATACAAAGAAGTAAAATATGTAACAACATTAACTTGGATTCAGAAAAAACAACCTACATATTGATTTTTCACAATAGGAATAAATACTAATAACAAAATTCCCCAGACCTTCACCAACATTTTAACATCATAGTCTAGAATGGATGATATTTTATAAAAACATCATCAACAACAAATTTAAGAAAGAAAACCAACTTGCTTTATCAATATGAAGTTGATAAAGTGTCTTTGATCTTTTGGATATCTCTAATATGGCTTTTTTTAAAAAAACAAAGTCAATGCAATGTATTTCCTTTTAAGAGGAAAACCATCTTCTGTTTCTTGATTTAAAAAAAGAAAAAGAAAGAAAAACACAGGAACACCAGTTTTAATGTTGTGGCCTATCCAGCTGACACTGTCCTTTTGGAAAGCCAATGACTTGTTAGTACCCCTAGCAGCCGTGTGAACAGATGCGTCCCTGACAGGCGATGGATGGTCAGGGTCCATCTGGCCAGTGCAGCTCGGACAGAAATGATGTATACAGCTTCATCAGCGAATGACTGTCATCAATCGTGGGCCACGGGTAGCGTAAATGACAGCTATGCTGCAGCTGAGACCCCAGGTGTGAGACTGAGGAGGACTGATTTAAGAATGCTGGGTAATCAGGAATGTATAGGCTCCTGGACTGTAATTTGTATCTTTAACCTCCTATAAATATCCCACTATATTGTAGCAGGTATGTGTTTTTTTAGTGTCTCATCATGAAATTAGCTTCAAGATGACGGCTGTTCTTTGCTCCCTTTTAACTACGGATGACTTCAGTTCCCTGCCTCTATTACCAAATGCATGAAAGGTGCTGTATGCTGTGCCCCACAGTTTAATTATTACCTCATTGATTTTTCATGTATTTCAGTTTTCTCTTCTTTAAGTCACAGTGGCTGTCCTGTTGGGGCAATGTTTGTTTTCCTTTCCAAGATCTCCTTATGGAATCACTTGGAGTCCAAGATGTTTTTGTTTGCCGGTTCTCCTCCCTCATCCTGTCTCCACCCCTCCTCTGGAATGTCTAACTCTTGTCAGTCTGGAGCTGGGCCTGCACAAGCAGACAGTCCAGGAAGAAACGTTCCTGGTTTGTACAAGGGCTTAAAAAGGCAACAGTATTCCCCTGCTTACTCATCAACAAAAGGTACCTGATTTCTAAATGGTCTCTCTTTAGTATGCATTAAAGATCACGCATAATTTGCATCTATTAGCATTTTATTATACCACTGGCACTGGGGAAAGGAAAATGAAAACAATTATTGTATCCTCAGAGGACATTTCTTTACTTATAACTATTTTACAGTAAATCATTTTTGTTGATCAGTTTACTGGATACGGCAAATGTAGAAGCACTGGAGACAGAGAGGGTTCTAAAAGCCTAGGAATTCACAGAGCGGCTCCACATGTTTCCACTGAAAGCTCTTCAAATACTTCGAGCTCATTAAAATGAATTATGTCAATTACCACCAGTAGATCTGGAAAACATTTGTATCTGTTGGAAGAGCACTTTTTTCTCTTTAATACTACAGAAATGCAGTTCAGCTTGATACAAACAAGTTAATGCAGCTTAAATAACATCTAGGTGAAATAAAAGGAGGCCGCCCTTCAAGAATCCCCTCCTTAAAACAGGAATAAATTTGGCTCTCTGATATTCTGACCGGGGATTAGGGAGTCAGAGATTTAGAGGAGAACTCAAGAGATCACCTGCCCATTCCACGCCTGTTGAAAGGATATACCAAAACCATCTCAGACCCAGGAAAGGGTTGTTTTGTTTTTAACATACTCTGAGGGAGAAGTAGCATAAGAAACAATGATGCGACTCTCCAGCCTCCTTTCAGCCCATGTTACTAGGTTATTAAAAAGCATGATATTTCTAACATTTTCCACTGGTCTTAGCAATATCCAAGGCCCACATCTCAGTCCAGAAAAAAATAGGATTCGTCTGTTTCTTCAGGAAATGTCTTAAGCATTATTTTATGCCTAAATAAAAATGTCTTAAGCATTATTTTACTGATCAGTGCAAACCTCATACATCCTACTCTAAGAATTGTAAACAAAAATATATAGTTATAAAGGGCTTCCCAGGTGGCACTAGTGGTAAATAATCTGCCTGCCAACGCAAGAGACATAAGACTTAGTTTCAATCCCTGGGTTGGGAAGATCCCCTGGAGGAGGGCATGGCAACTCACTCCCGTATTCTTGCTTGGAGAATCCCATGGACAGAGGAGTCTGGCAAGCTTCAGTCCATACAGTTGCAAAGAGTCAGACAAACTGAAGCGTCTTAGCACACAGGCACACATAGTTCTGTAAAATCGGAAGCAGAGAAAATGTCATAACTAGGCTGCAGTGTTTTTTGGAGACAGATTTTAAGAATGTAAAGTGTCAAATAGTTTCTGAATTATAAAGTAGCATTAGAATTGTAGAATCACCACATAAATTAGCACTCGAGATGGTGTTGAGAGATAGGGGTAGAAGAGAGACAGAGACAGAGAAAGTAACAGAAAGGAAGAAAAGAAGCCTTACTGAGCTAAAAAATAAATTACTATAGACATTTTGTTTTCAGGCCTGAGAAACATCTTGAACATAGCCTCAAGGATGGAATAGTATATCTGTCACTACTAAAGATAACATATCAACTAAGGCCTGCAGTTTGGAAATAAAACTGAACAAATTAATAGAAGTCTGCTTATAGGACTGAACAGAAACCTGAAAATTTGTATTTCAAGACTGTAACAATAAACTTAAATGATGGAAGAGGTCTTTAATTAATATTGCAGTTCTCAGCAGTGATCTTTGGTTCACAAATATTTTTATGGGTTTAGATATCTGCTAAAAGTGAATTTCTTACAATAAAAAATGATGATCTTGACCCTAAAAGGTCTTAACTTCATGAATTTTCTAACTGATTTGGCTTAAGATATTACTTGTTATTTAGACAGCCTATATAATATTAGGATGATTAATGTAGATTTTAGAGAACATAATTTAGTAGACATTTATGGACAAGGAATGCTTGTACCACTATTTTCAACCTAATGTATCCACAATTTCTATACTAAAGGTTCTCAATATACATTTATCAGTAAGAATTAGTATTTTCATCTGAGACCGTAAGAGGCCTTCACTAGTTCTGACGCAGTTTCCTTTCTCTGTCCCATCACTGAGTTGGGGAGGATTTTTCATTTGTTGGATACTCTCATACCTACAGGGGAAGAATAGGTAGCATGCTTGGACAGACACTTCTGCTAAGGGCATTCACTGCCCTTCCCGTGTATTGTTCTGTAAAAACCAAATTCTGATAAGGATTAAGAACAAATGATAGAATCTTCTAGAAACACAATTTAAACATTTTGCTTTCTTAATAAGTGTTCTGGGATATTTCCTATTCAGTTGTTTTTTTCTTTTGGAATTTCATGAAACTGTGGCTGTATCTCAGAAGTGATTTTTTCATCTCTTTTAAATAGTTTTCTGAATCTACACAGACCTAGTAGGAATTAGTAGGATCAGCCAGGGTTCAGGGAAAAGGAGACATGAAGGTCCTACAAGTCTGGTTCCAGTTTAGGCATCTGGAGTCTTAGGGATGCCATGGTTTACTGTAGGTAAAATACTCAGTTCAGTCACTGAGTCGTGTCTGACTCTTTGTGACCCCATGGACTGCAGTACGCCAGGTCTCCCTGTCCATCACCAACTCCCGCAGTTTACTCAAATTCATATCCATTGAGTCGGTGATGCCATCCAACCATCTCATCCTCTGTTGTCCCATTCTCCTCCCGCTTTTAATCTTTCCCAGCATCAGAGTCCTTTCAAGTGAGTCAGTTCTTTGCATCGGATGGCCGAAGTTGGAGTTTCAGCTTCAGCATCTGTCCTTCCAATGAATACTCAGGATTGATTTCCTTTAGGATGGACTGGTTGGATCTCCTTGCTGTCCAAGGGACTGTCAAGAGTCTTCTCTAATACCACAGTTAAAGAATAAGGAACAATATAAGGATCTGAGATAATAATATGTCTATTTGTCCACAGAATCATTTGGAAACATGAGGTACCTAATAAATGACTTAAGATTCCTGGCAGTACTAATGTTCTGTCTGTCTATTTGGAAACAAAGGAGGGACTTCCCTGGTGGTCCAGTGGTGAAGCCTCCGAACTTCCACTGCCGGAGTCACAGGTTCTATCCCTGGTCAAGGAACTGAGATCCCGCATACTGCCCGGCACAAACACAAATAAAAACAAAACAAATAACAAGCACAAAAAAACCAAAGGAGAAACATCCATTTTCCAGAAGGCATTTCAGGATCAAGGAAGAGACCCAGACACTCCATTGTAATGGTACCAAATAGTTTCTTGTCTTGAGGTACCATAAAGACTACTGAGGACTTTTCCATCTATGCTTAGGTGTATGATTACTTGAAATAATTTATGGAAGTTTATTTTTGCTCGTGAGAAGGAGATAGAAAAGGTCTATAATTCATTCAAGTCAGCATAGACTTATACGACAAGCATTTGAAAGAAATAAGCAGAAGTTTACAGGTAATTCTAAAATATCTGTTTGATCACTTCCTTTAAGGGAAATTATGGATAAACTGTGAGGAGAGACACTTTTTTATTTAGGCAGGGACATAGGAATCAGCAGCAGACACACCTGAGTTGATTAATGGGAATGCAGTTTACATCAATTTCCAATGAAGAGAGGCACATAATTTTGAAATTCTTTTAATTCTGTTTACAAATAAAAAAATCATAAAGTAACCATATGTAGATAATATACAGATCACAAATTTTTTTTTTTCTTTAGATTTGGGATGCTTACAACAGAATCAAGCACAATGTAAGAGCCTAATCAATGTTAGTTAATTATATGATCATTTTTTTTTTTTTTTTTTTAAATCCAAGTTACTGACTTCATTACATCAAAAGTTATGCAAATTTTATATTATGTAGCTTTGTTTCACTCTTTAAATAGAAAAATCTAAGGCTAATACTATGGGCTGACTGGAAAGTGAACTGTCCCACTAATTCATAATGATTACCTTTGAGTCCTAGTCCAAATGGTGGCCAACCTTAAGAAATGAACAGAGCTGGCAATTAGGTGGCCCTGAGCACAATTCCCCAGAAAATAATAGCTACAATGCAAGAAAAATGAGATATGTGATCTTTACATTGTTTTGGATTTAATGATTTTTAAATAACCTAAAAAAATGTGTTAATATTATCCAGAAGAGGTTTTTTGTTTGTTTGTTTTTTAAGATGTTGGACTTGGTTTCTATTGGAATCATGTCATCTTCCAGTTTCAGAAACTTAAGTAAATGGACCAAGAGAATCAGACACATTTAGCAGTTCTTTTTCAAGTCCAACACCCTTTAGCCAAGCACCAGTGGAGCCCAACATCATGGCACATTTCCCCACAATATACTAACACTCAACTAGCACCTAGGAGGGAAAAGAGTATGAGGGCTATTGAGCACTGAAAATTTTCCCCATGAATCACAATTACGTGAACACCTGTGCTAACTAAGTTTGTGCTGATCTACTGTGAAAATTAGCAAAGTGCTCAACAGCCCTGAGAATTTCTCATTTATTATCTCGGGTGGGGTGGTCTGCAACTGCACATTAGGTTGCAGTGTGAAGCATGTAAGGACATGCATTCAAGACCTCATCCGGGACCTTTTCATTCTACCTGCAGGGTGCAGCTGTGCCTCTTAACAGGCCAGAGTTCTGCTTCTGAATTTCTGCCCAGAAAAGTTAAGGACAAGCACAGAACCCTTTATCTGCTACTGAAATGACCGTAGAACACGCAATACATTTCATGATGAATTTACCATGGAATTGAGTTTGGGAAGAAACCGATGATCAGTGATGCTTTTATGAATCTATATAGGCTCATCATACATTAACAAACTGAAAAAGTGCCAAAAGTCTAAAGGATGAGAGAGGACTTTTATAAGTGTGAATTTTTAACTACCATTAATTTCTCTTCTAAGAGATAAAGATATAGTGAAACTGGTCTAGATGCCAAAGAGTCTATCAGCTACTTTATTTTTAGAATGAATGATTGATGAGAATAGAAAAATAATTTGTGACTGTAGTCATCAAAACAGCTTGTTAAAGGCTAGACGTGAGAAGTGAAATTGAAATCAGTGATCATGCTGTGTACAGGGTCAATTTTCGATTCCACAATAAAGGTTCTACATATGTCAGAGACAGTGGCTTTCTTTGAAAGTATTCTCTGTCTCAAGAACCATAAACTACTGTGTGGTCTCTGAATGTTAACACAATGTTAAGAATAGACCTTTCTGTGTAGTTCTGTAGACAAACCGATATATTTACCAAATATTCTTTAGTGAAATATGCATTTGTTAGTTTGGATAATTAAGCTTAAGAGGTTAATAATTTGAGGTTAATTATTAATAATTAAATTTGAGGACATAAATAGATAAATTTGGGGATATAAATATAAAGACTAGGGACTATTCTGGCAGTATCAAGGTCCATTAAGCTATACACTAGACTCTGTTACTTATATTGAAACAGCATCATACTCTTATGAACAGGATAAATACCCATAGTATTCAGTGGATAGTGTAGTTGTTATTGAAGAGGACCTTGGTATGTAAGATAACAGAGGAAATTATGAAAAAGGAAGTGCTGAAGCTATTGAACAGTGCTTGGATATGAGTGGCAGTGGGAGATGCTGAGAGAAGCATTGTTGTTGGGCACCTTAGCTTAATACCAGAGACTCTCCCCATAAAATTAACTTTTCCCCTCAATCCAGATTTATGACTCTCATTTCTAAGAGAGGAACATGTGAGGTTAGCAAAAGTATAAGGAAGAGAGAAAAGCATCAGTAGGTTCGAATAGATTCGTATATTACATGCTTTTGCCTACAGACAAGATTTATGGGGTTTTATGAACACCCAGTCTGATGCTGGGAGGGATTGGGGGCAGGAAGAAAAGGGGACGACAGAGGATGAGATGGCTGGATGGCATCACCGACTTGATGGACGTGGGTTTGAGTGAACTCCGGGAGTTGGTGATGGACAGGGAGGCCTGGCGTGCTGAGATTCATGGGGTCGCAAAGAGTCAGACGCGACTGAGCGACTGAACTGAACTGAACTGAGGAACACCAGGTATAAGCTAAGCACTTGACTCAGATTATCTCATTTAATCTTCAGATAAACATAAAATAGAAATGGGTCTTATAACATTTTTCAACATAAGAAAAATGAAGCTTAGCAAGGTTAACTTATCCACAATTCTGTAGAGTCAAACTTGAACCCTTGACTAGCTAAACTCGACTTTAACTAACTGCACAATACTGCCTCCCAGTGGCTGGAATTTGATAAGCGTTCAGCCAAGGTGAGCTGCAGAAGTGATGTATATCTTAGGGGAAACTGGTCTTGTTTAGCTGGTATCTATCTCAAAGACATGTAGAAAGTAGCTACACGTATCAGAATTATTGAGATGTTGACCAGCACTTTTTATATAAAAGTGTCTGATTCAAGCTGAGCTTGAAGTATGACTGCAAGCAAATGGGTGAGTGCATTTTGTTTATGAAGCAAATACTTTTAGTTAATTCCTACTCAAATATAAAAGTGCTTGATGTTTGCCTGAAGCATATTCTGTGCAAACAAAATTCCACCAAGTAAAACAATTCTGCAGTATCTGCATTTTAAACTTGTATGAATATTTCCTTCAGTTGCCACAAAGCAGAAAATAAAAGAAAATGAAAAAAAAAAAAAAAGGAAAGATACAAAGGAAAAAAAATTTGTACAGGGCTATGAGCTGTTAGCTTATAGAGTATGTCCTAGAGTATTAAGGAAGTTTTTTGTCATTTTAAATTAAAGACAAAATAATACGTGTATAACACAGGGAACAAGATTTAGTTGTGCACGGAAAGTCTTAGCCAAGGGCAAAATCCTAAAGTAATTATCTTTCAGGTACACATCTCCAACACACACACACAGACACATTTGTTCTTCAGTGTCCTTTTCTCAGTTTTCTCAACTCTTGGTATCCCTGTTCTCAACCTCCAAAGTCATTGTTTGGCGCTTCCTGTGGTGCCCTCTTCTTTACTTCATAATCCCCCCAGACAGCTTCTTGCAAATCTAGACTTCTCTTCTCTTCTCCATAATAACATGGCAGTGAAATATTCCCTCCACCCCGCCCCCAAGACATTGTAAGGTTACTAGTTAACAACTCATGAATATATCCCTTATCAGGTCTTAATGAATGAGAAAAGCTTAATGTGTTATTTTACTTTTTCATAGTTATCTCACATTATGAACTGTTCTAGACAAATGGCCTCAAGACACATTAATTCCAAATGATAGGGATTTAGGATCTTGTTGCAGGTTGGTGGGGAAAGAAATTTCTGCAAGACTGTCTTTGCCCCATGTTCTCTGAACTGTGCTCCAAAATTGGATGTTCAAGATACTTGTGTATAGGCTGACCACAGTGAAGAAGTGTATAAAAAGATTATAATACCTGAGAAGAGAGGTCACTAATAATGGCATTAAGGCTGCTGTCCTTACTTCCCATTAAATGATACCACAATGTGCAACATGCCACACGTGATGTCTGGTAAGTGGATATTAGTGACTATGAGTCAACAATCTTTGCCTTTGTTAGACAGACTTCCTTGGTGGCTCAGATGGTAAAGAATCTGCCTGCAATGCAGGAGACCATGCTTCAACCCATGGGTTAAAAGATCCCCTGGAGAAGGGAATGGCAACCCACTCCAGTATTCTTGCTGGGAAAATTCCATGGGCAGAGGAGCCTGGTGTGCTACAGTCCATGGTGTTGCAAAGAGTAGGACATGATTGAGTGACTTTCAGTCACTCACATAAATGATAGCATTGTAACATTTTAAATTTATAATTGTGCTTACTTTTAAATGGAATTTTATAGTCTTTAAACTGGGTAAAGAGACTGAAATAGAGACACAAGAGAGCCTATAAATGCTTGGATTGACCTCACATATCGCACAAGTTATAACATGAAAGTTAATGCAAGGAGATGGCAGAACCATTAAGACATATCGCGTTAATGCATAAATTGGAGTCTTTAAGTATCTGTGAATTAATGATACCATTCATTGCCATTTCCTTTACCATCCACCATGTCATGGTATTGTCTTTATAATATTAACTGAATCTGGATTATACGCTTTAAAATTTTCTGGATTAGCTGCTTCATTTATTATGAATAAGACTTTTTCTGGTGGCTCTAGCCATTACTTTGTGGCCTATAACAGAAGTTAGCTTTTTTACCCCAACTTCACTTCCCGTCATCACGTCTCTCCTACTTACACATATCACAACTGCCAGATGATAAGTTCTTCCATAGTGGGGTATGAATTACTACAGAGGCTTATTATGTTTTCACTGTCTATAAATTTGTGTTTTTAACATAATATAACATAATGTGCTTTTAAACAACAAGAAGGATGTTTAGTATCAAAACCAAAGCATCACAAATCAGAAAGAAAAGGAATCTTCTCTTTCATTCACTAAATGGCACCATGTAGTCAGCCTTGTCCTCTGTTGGACAATGCATCTATGAACTGTGTTGTATCATATTCACAAGTCTATGTAGCAGTTAAAATAAATGAGTCAATTCTTCATACATCAACATAGATAAATCTTAAAAACAATGATGAGTAAAAAAGCAAGTAGCAGAGAAAAATTTACATTATGTAAATTAAAAGTCATTGAATAATATATTACTATTGAATATATACATATGTAGTAAACATGTTAAAACATGGATGTGAAAGTTACATAAAAATTTAAAATAATGGCCTTTTTACCATTGGTAAGGAAGGGGAAATGATATGAAAGGGCTTCATGACATCAGGAAAAGGTACAAAAGGGTTTTTCAATTGTGTAACATTTTATTATGAAAAAAATTGATGCAAATTAACTTTTTATAATCATTAATATTTCTTAAATCTTTAGTGAATATATAAGTTTTTATTATCTCTATATTTTTCTATATTTGAAATATTTAATAATAATGAAAATGATAAAGGCAACTTACAGTTCAGAATGGGAGTGAGCTAGTAATTCTCAATACTCTCTCTTCAATTTTGCATTAAAATTCTCAAGGACAGAAGAGAAAAGATGAAATGCCAATTTCAATCAATTTCAACAATTCAAACTAGGGCAAACCAACAAACTAACTCTAGAACCTGGGAGGAATAGATTGGTGTTAATTATTTAATGGAGCTGGATGGAGAAAAAACTTGCCTAGTTTTTAGGTAATACCATGTGTCTGCTTAGACATAGGTTGATCCCTGGGTTGGGAAGACCCCTGGAGAAGGGAGTGGCAACCCACTCCAGTATTCTTGCCTGGAGAATCCAATGGACAGAGGAGCCTGGTGGGTTACAGTCCATGGGGTCCCAAAGAGTTGGACAAACAGAACCAGCTTATATATGTGTATATATATATCTCCTAAATATATAGGCTTCCTAGGTGGCACTAGTGGTAAAGAAAAAAGTGAAAGTTGCTCAGTCGTGTCTGACTCTGGGACTCCATGGACTGTAGCCCGCCAGGGTCCTCTGTCTGTAGAATTCTCCAGGACAGAATACTGTAGCCGTTCCCTTCTCCAGGGGATCTTCCCAACCCAGGACTCAAACCCAGGTCTCCCATGTTGCCTGTGGATTCTTTACCAACTGAGCCACCGAACCCGCCTGCCAATGCAGGAAACATAAGAGACAGGGAGTCTGATCCTTGGGTCAGGAAGATTGTCTGGAGGAGGGCACTGCAACCCACTTCAGTAGTCTTTCCTGGAGAATTTCATGGATAGAGTCTGGCGGGTTACAGTCCATAGAGTTGCAGAGAGTCGGACACGACCGAAGTGACCTAGCAGGCATGCATGCATATATTTGAGATAGGACATTTTATTTTTCCATATGAAATGTTTTTTCTGAATCTCTTTATTGCCTATTCCGTTTGTAACTTTCATTCTCTGTAGAAATATTCAGTGTCTGGAGAACAAAAAGGAGGGGGAAAAAAACTTTTATGAATTAAAAAAAAAAGCTAAATCTTGCCACAGCATTACTGGAAATAACTGAAATTACATTTTGGTCTTTTAACATTCAAATTGAGTAACTTTATTTGCATAAATGACATTGTGAAGACAAATATAATACAGAAAGGAATTTCTGGATTTAGAACTTCTCCTACTTTTATATCGAGAATTTTGTGTGTGTGATCAGATCATATATTCCTCAAAAAAAAAAAAAAGATGGTTTTAAAGGAAACTCTGGTCCACCTTTATCTCTAATGGCCCGGTTGGGAGTTGCTATAATAATCCTTTTACTTTTATGTGGCCATCTGGAGGCCTATTAAAAGGAGTATCTAAAACAGACTCCCCAAGTGTGCTGAGTTTGTACGTTTTCACCAAGTCACCAAAACAGGACCGTTTTTCCTACTGCAGTAAGAAGTGACCCTTTACAGAGAGGGGTGGGGTTGGGGGGAGCTGGCATGTGGAGCGAGAGAAGAGAGACAGAAGCAGCAAGAGGCACAACTTGACCTTTCACCCTTGCCATTGTGCAAAAGTAGTAAGAAGAGTGGTTGATTCTGGTGCATGTGTTTTAAGGGTACAAAGATCTGCAGCAAGGTTTCTTTACACCTCTGGGGCTCTGTGATGAGATGGAAGAGGTTAGGGAATGTGGGAATGGGAAACACTGAGACTTTAATGAAGCATCATGTTTCAACTGGATAATATTCCGTTTTGATTTGTGTGGAAAGCAAATATGAAATATTGAAATAATATTTCAAGTTCCCAGTTTTGTGGCTCAAATAGATATACCGAATATTCTTGCCTTTCTGAAAACTATACCTTTCATCAAAAGTACAATCCAACAGAGTTTAGGACATAAGGGTAAGTTGTGAAATGGAATTAGATAAAAGTTGGCATTTGTCTTCAGTAGATTATTAAAATCGCCACAGTAAGAAATCTGCTCATAAAGACAGAACAAGTTAGCAGGGGCTGGATATCATTTGTTCAAAATAAAGTCTTTTTCTCTACACTCATTAACCATCTTGCCCAGTAATGTGGTTGTATCCTATTAAACCTGATACATCAAAAATTAAAAAAAAAAAAATTAGTTGCTGTCTCAAACTGCACTACAACTCAGATCTAGGACCAAATAAGATGCATTAATTGCTTTACTGCTTCACTGCAAAGCCACTCTTAAAACATAATTCCTTAATGAAGTCCGTTAATTTGTTCATGGCAGTACACAAGCTGTTCAAAATGACACAGAATTGCACTCTGTTTTCTAACCCCTGCAGTTTCTTCTGTTAGTCACTCTGTCTTGTGTTGTTATCCCATGGATAGTAATTATTTTATAGTGGCTGTAATTAGGAGAGAATTAGGCTTGGTAAACAAAACCTGCCTTCTCCTGTTAATAGCTAAGGATAATAAATTTGGCTCTGACATTCACTATATTTGGACAAGGCTTGGCCTACTTCCAGTTTTCCCAATAAGAACTTTATTATATAATTATGCCTTGGAGGGGCTCATATTACAAGGTAATTTTTTTTTTTGTAAAGACACATATTGCATGGCTTCCAGCCAGTAAATGATATACTGTAATATATGCCTCCAATAAATGTTTTAAACAAAATCTCTCCAAGCAATATCCTGCTAGAGCTACACACTGCTCTTCAGCATATATTATCTACAGGATTTGTTTGTCGAGTTTTTCATAACGTAAATTATTTCTTTTTGCTCACATTGTCCAATATTATGACAAGCCATGAAAAAAAAAGCCTAAATTATTTCTATCAGCAGATGACATATTTGGATCGTCAACTTCTTATGTTCTAGTTCCTGAGGGTAGTGCTTATTAGAGAATACAAAGAGGAGGGTATTTAAGCAACATTCTATTCTTCCTTAAAGATTGGCTGTTATGTTATCTTTGCACAAAACGATTGATTTTCTTTTCCATTTTTAATATAAGTAAAATAAAATTATTGTGTCCCACTGCAAGCCAGATCTCTGATGATTCATTTGCCTTTAGTTGAACTCTTACTGAGAGGGTCACTTAAACTCGTATAGATCAACAATAAACCATGACATCACAAAATACTAAAGTGAAGAGAACAACATTGAAAACGAATTCAAAAACAAAATCATAAAAATGAGCCATCTACTTAGAAAAATCTCAAGATTAATTTCAGAGCAAGAAAAAAATGTATTAGACTTTAAATAAATGTCAAAATATGTAAGACGTTGTTTTCTTAGAAATTAAATGCAAAGTTAAAACAATTCTTAAAATTTTAAAATATGAGATAAAAAGCTGTTACAAAGAAGGACAGTAATATTTTAAAAGTTACTTTGGTTAAAAAGCTGTTACAAAGAAGGACAGTAATATTTTAAAAGTTACTTTGGCTTTTTCCTCCAGATAGTGAAGTTATATTTAAAATCCAACATAAGGGAGAAAACTAAAACAACCCACAAATGTGAAATCTACCTCCCTCCAATTAAATACATCTTAGTCATCTGCACTCTAGAGACAAGGTCTGTTTCTGCTCCTCCAGTTTTCTTGGCATGTGTATCAGTGTTTACAGATCACTCTTAAAGAAGGAGTTTCTGAGATGGTTATCAGCCTTGACTAGGATCCCCAGCTTGGTTAGTCAGATTTTCAAAGGGCCCCCCACCGTGGAAGTTCATACGAATTGTTGTTGTTTGATTTCTAAGTCAAGTCCGATTCTGCAACCCACCAGGTTTCTCTGTCCAAAGGATTTTCCAGGCAAGAATACTGTGGTGGTTTGCCATTTCCTTCTCTAGAGGACCTTCCTGACTCAGGCATGGAACTGGTATCTCCATAAGGAAATAGTCTTCCTTCAGTTCAGTTCAGTTCCGTCGCTCAGTCCTGTCTAACTCCTTGCAACCCTATGAGTCGCAGCATGCCAGGCCTCCCTGTCCATCACCAACTCCCGGAGTCCACTCAGACTCACGTCCATCGAGTCAGTGATGCCATCCAGCCATTTCATCCTCTGTCGTCCCCTTCTCCTCCTGCCCCCAATCCCTCCCAGCATCAGAGTCTTTTCCAACGAATCAACTCTTCCCATGAGGTGGCCAAAGTACTGGAGTTTCAGCTTTAGCATCATTCCCTCCAAAGAAATCCCAGGGCTGATCTTCTTCAGAATGGACTGGTTGGATCTCCTTGTAGTCCAAGGGACTCTCAAGAGTCTTCTCCAACACCACAGTTCAAAAGCATCGATTCTTCCGCGCCCAGCCTTCTTCACAGTCCAACTCTCACATCCATACATGACCACTGGAAAAACCATAGCCTTGACTAGATGGACCTTGGTTGGCAAAGTAATGTCCCTGCTTTTGAATATGCTATCTAGGTTGGTCGTAATTTTTCTTCTAAGGAGTAAGCATCTTTTAATTTCATGGCTGCAATCACCATCTGCAGTGATTTTAGAGCCCAGAAAAATAAAGTCTGATACTGTTTCCACTGTTTGCTCATCTAGTTCCCATTCCTGCCTCTCTGCTTCTGTTTCTGGAGAAGGCAGTCAGTGGCAGCATTTATTCTTTTGCTGAAGTCGCCCCCTAATTTCTAGCATCGGGTGATCTGAATTGCATCAGATACCTTCTGGTATCAGATGTTTCACCGCCCTCCATTTACTCCTTTTTGTGCTTTCCTGATGGCTCATCGGGTAAAGAATCCTCCTACAATGTAGGAGACACTGGTTTGATCTCTGGGACAAGAAGATTCCCTGGAGAAGAAAATATTCTTGCCTGAAAAATCCCATGGCGGTTTACAGTCCAAAGAGTTGCAAAGAGTTGGACATGACTGACTGAGAAGCACATTATTACTGGAATATCCCTTTCTGCTGTGGTGTTGACCAAGCACAGAGCCCAGAGCTCTCAGTAATTGTTCTCTACTCATTTCCACAGAGCCTTTCACCTAAAAGAATGTTTATTATGTTTCTGTTTGGTAAATAGCAGAGTTCTGGCATTCAAATGTAATTCTTAGTTTAGGGAAAATAATCATAATTATTGTTCTGTTCCAAGAATACCATTCTGTGTCAGTAAGTTTAAACTATCAAACATGTGTATTCTAAACTGTTTAGAATCCATTTAGCACTTTAGTTCCATTTAGCATTTATTGAGTGTCTACTACATCCATGGAAGTATATGAAAACCAGAAAAAATTTAAGGTAGGGAAGTTTTTTTTTTTTAATTACCTTTAGCAGCTCAAAACACTTATTGGAAAGATCTTGTTTATCCTCAGGAAATCCCAGAGGCAAAGGTAAGTCATGTCTCCTGAGCTGGCAGTGGCTGTTACTGCTGCTGCCTCTTTTCTGCTTTGCTCTTCAGAAGAATCAAAGGCACACTGAGATTAAGTTGTGTGCTTAAACAATGCAGTAAATCAGTGGCAGAAGATTATTCAAGACCAGTGACTCAAAAGCCAGTCCCCTACGTTCCTCCTGTCTTGTTTGGTACTTTCCTTGTTTTACTGGAATTACGCTGACACAAGGCTTTAATTAGAAAAAGTATTACTTTTGCTATTGCTGATCAGTAGGTAGTATAACTTTATCCCTTATAATAAGAGTAATCACAAAAATAGGGTTTAGAGAAGAGGGAAGTAGTGCAGGTTTCCGTGTGCCATGGTGCTTTTTCCTTGTGACAAAAATCCTGCACGGAACTAACGTCATTAAATGACAGGTTTCATATTTTCAGCAAGAAAGGAAATTACATGTCAGGTTTTGGTCTCTTTGTAAATAGCGGGCACTGCTTTATTAGGATGCAAAAATTACCATTACCATACTTCCTAAGTAGCTGAAATAATCATTTTGATGAGTCCATAAATAGACTGTCAGAGAGAGATGCTTTGGCTTCTGAAGGCACATGTTGGCACTAAAATTAAAGACCTTTTGTCTTCATAATGAATTTGAAAAGAGACAAAAGTAATGAAACTCAAAAAATGACAGAATCATAAACACTAGAGTTGAGAAAGAACTATCACGTCATCTCATTTTGCCCCCTCTCACATGGTTCTCTGGAGGACATTCATCCATTGAAAATGATAACATTTTTCCAGAATTGTGTCTTTTACTTCAGAGGAGACACTTTTTCACTGTATCACTTTGAGGAGAGTGAGCTTAAATCTTGCCTTGCTCATGGGCCCTGGTCTATACACAGCTTACCAGCTAGGTGAAGATCTTTTCTTTTCTCCCTTTCATGACCTATTGAGTCCTTGAAATTTTTCGCTTAAAAAGTCCCTTCTAACTTCAAAGTGTATGACAGTCCTATGGAGGTGGGTCATGATTTGGCCGCTCTATTAAGTCGTTTTAATCCATTCTCATAAATCAATCCCTTTAGCTCCTTCATCATGGTAGTGGCTGTTTTGTGACATCCTCTCATTTTTTTGACATGATTCTCATACTGGAATCTCTCAGCTCCAAGCACAATTCTAGGTGAGGATTATGTTTTGGCAAGCACAAAGTCCTCAGAATGCCCACAATTTTGCAGATATTAGTACATCGAGGAGTAGATGGCAAAAGTTTCTGAACTGAAAGAAGTAAAGAACATCTCACCCGCAGCATTTTTCTGATCCTTTCTGCTATGCAATGCATTTAATACAGAGAGCATCCCCATCCCACTGTGTGCTGTAATATATGGTCTGGCTGGAAAAGACCAAAAAAAAAAAAAAAAGTTAGTCTGTATTAGAGCAGTTAACTTGGCTTCCACAATTCCTCCCCTGCTGCTCTCCAAGTCCCACTTCAGCTGTATTTCACTCCATTAACTTTGGCAATGGGTATTTGCTCTCAATAAATGTGTGTGGGTGTGTATGTGTGTTTGTATTTGAGAAGAGTCTATGCAGACAACTCCAAATAGCTCCAAAAGTGATTGTACAATTAAAGAAACTATTTCCCTGCTGTTGATGGTTATTTTTTTAAAAACATCATCTGTCAGCCTAGGCTACTGAGATTGATGTTCTGAATTATTTTTCTTTTTAAACCTGAAAGAAATATCTTCTTCACATCTCTGCCCTAACTGCATCACTCTTATCCTCGATCTTCCTTATAGGCTGATTGTGAGATTAATTCCCAGAGGGCTATCAACATCCACTGTGAATGTTAAAGAAATGGGTTCAGGCTCAGGTCTTGTAAGGTTCTGCACTCTCTGCAGACTCTTCCAAGCACTTTGAACTGAAGTTTTGAATTTTTCTATTAGCTAGTGGAAATGGTAAAATAAGCTCAAACACAGTGACTTCCAACTGTGGTAAGTTTAGCACAAATCTGATCTGCTTAGATGGGGCAAAGGACAATTTGGGGTTTACCTGGAAAGGTTAGAACAGTCACAGCATGTTTTGGTTTTTGCTGGAGAAAAATTGTATTTTGGACCCAGTCTTAATAAACATACATATAAGTTGAATCGTGTCTCTTTTATACTGACAGATGTATGTCATAGGATAAAGGTTTGCTAGAGAGCATCTATGCTCATTACTTAGAAGCTTATTAAATAAAAATCAGTATCTTTGTCAGTGAAATTTTGGGCAATATTGAGAAAACCAACATAATTTATTAAGATGGCATTCATAAAAAATGTCAGGCCTAGGTCTTAGAAGATGCTTCTGAAATAATATCCTAAAAAGCTCACTAGAAAAAGATGAACTGTGAATTGATGTTGAAGTCTAAAAACTGGAGAGAGAACCCTTTGATCAGAAAATGCATTTCCTCTATTCAGAAGTTTTTTACAGAATGTATTTTACAGGGAATAGAACCTTGTGTATACACTTGAAAATGAGTGTTTATACTACACATATATCCAGCAACATTTTAGTTACCCTAAGCTCTAACTGCAGCAACATTTTAGTTACCCTAAGCTCTAACTGCCTGATCATTTATAATGTACAAGTTTCAGTGAGGAAGGATAAAGACCCATAAGAGATGTGATTAAGGTAAAAAGGAGAGACCTGACATTCTGAGAACAAATAAGATTTTTCCTAATCACAGCTTCTTCAGATCAAGAATTAGGTGACCTTGGGGGAAAAAAAAGTCATTTACACACCTCGAAACTTGTTGCTTTATGTGTAAATGTGAGTTTAGAAATGACCCATGAGTAGTCTTTCATTTTTTTCCCTCAATATGAAAACTACACCTCTTTCATCAGGTAGCTGTATCTGCACCTTTGGGTTCCAGACAAAGAATCTAATCTAACTGGCCCCATCTGAGTTTCTTTCTGGAGAAGCTCAATTTAAACAGAAATATACCCAGGTGGCACTAGTGGTAAAGAACCCGCCTGCCAATACAGGAGATCTNGGAGTTGGTGATGGACAGGGAGGCCTGGTGTGCTGCGACTTATGGGGTCGCAAAGAGTCATACACGACTGAATGACTGAACTGAACTGAATGTGCACCTTCAAGTGTCAGCAGGATAGTTTACTGAGGCTGGCAACTCTGTATTAGGCATTTTTGTTCACCTTTGAGCTCAACTCACAGTAGGCTAATCCCAAAGGATGGGGTTAGTAAAGAGTCAGACATGAATTTCCATTTCAGACCTACTCTTTCTATGTCTGTGACCCTCACTCAGCAGGTTTCTAAAAACTCCGTAATCTGCAATTTCCACATCTTTTAAAATAGTGATAATAGCCACTCCCTTCTAGTGTTGCTGTGAATGTTAAACTAAATATAAACATGTAGAAACTGATATTATTGCTATTCATAACTACAAATGTTTGTTGAAACAACTGAAAACTGGATGCCAAGAGTCTATCCCAGCAAATATTTATGAAGCATTTTAATGTGTTGGAACTGTTCTGACACAATTTCTTTCCTTTTCATTGGAAAGACTGTCTTCACTGATATTCCCCCATCCTGTATACAGAGAGTATTGATGATAAACTTTGAAGGGGCAAATGCACACTCTGAATATATCCCAAAATATCTGTACTTCTGTTTTAAATGGCATCTTCCAGATGATCAGTCTTTCCCTTTCACACTCACTTTATTCCTTCCATTGCACTGATCCTTATATGAAGTCATATTTGATTGTCTCTATATAAATATATATATGAATATAAATAAAAATATATGTAGAAAGAGATGACTATACTCTTCTACCAAATTATACTCTCCATAGTAGAAACAGAGATTATATTTTCTTTGCCTTAAAAAGGTTTCATCATATAATAGTTGCTCAATAAAATTTTTTAATGAGTGAATTCATGACTATATTCTTTGAGAATGCCTAGTTAACAATTGGCCATTTAACAACAGATTGGGGCTATGAACTATAGATGTTTAAATCCTAGTCTTTGTAAATTTCTCTCAGAAAGGAAACAGCATAGATGACTTTTCTTGTTTGATGGCATTTGATGGCATCTGATCAGAACCCAGAAGAAGATACAGGGAACAGACAGGCCCTTGAAGAAAATAAATATAAGGAGTGTGTTAGTATTTGTCCTGGTGCTGGTGGGCACAGCAGAAGGTGAGTCTGCTGATGATCTGAGAAGAAAATGTGGGGTCCCTGGCTTGATAAAAATCTATCTTCATCCTCTCTACAACCCCCATGGGTTTCATTCACTTAGAAGAGTGACATCAGTGCATTCACCTGAAACCACCAGATTCAGGGAAACGAGCACTAGATACAAGTGGCAACCACATGTTTCTCCTTAGTGATGGTCCTGGCTGGTGACCAGTCCCAGAAAAGCATTCTGCAGGCTGGGAATTTGAAAGGCCAGTGCAGCAACTATCTTTTTTTTTTTTTTTTAAATGGTTTTCATAACAAATAATAGAACATTATGAAGAAACACAAGGGAGAAGGATGCCAAGCAGGGTCCCTGCAAATAAAACCAAGAATTCCCAAAGATATTGGGGTTAACAAAGGCAAAATGCAGCCGTCATGAATGCAGTTTGTGTCTAAATCCTCCGCCTGGTACATAAGGGGATGCCTTCACTTAGCTATTGCTGTCCCTGGGCAGAGGTGAGAGGGATGCTGGTAATAACAAAGACAGTCCCCGATGATGGCAAGTCTAATTACAGGAGGCAAAAAAAGTGCAGGGAAAGAAAGAGTTTGGTTTTCCCAAGATGTCACTTTATTACCAGCCTGACACGGCAACTTTAAGGGTCATTTCCTTACGGTCAGTAAAATACCAAAACGGTCGGAAAAACAGCACAGAGGCCACAGCCAAAGCCCCTGATGCTTCATTTCTGAAAACATTTTCCCACAAAGGCAGCTTTTAAA
Organism: Neotragus moschatus; assembly: GCA_006410615.1. Lineage (NCBI taxonomy): Eukaryota > Metazoa > Chordata > Mammalia > Artiodactyla > Bovidae > Neotragus > Neotragus moschatus. The sequence continues at coordinate 5,055,502 of SJYA01000587.1, forward strand.
AATTGTTTTTCCCCTTTTAATTAAAGAGCCAATTTTGTTCCTCTGGATATCTGTAAATAGTCAACAGGATAAAAAGAAGAGGGAGGGCAGGAGGATAAAGGTGAAGAAGTGAATACACACACAGAGATACGAGCAGGAAGGGAGTGAGCAAGAGAGAAAGAAAGAGAATGAATAATCCAGAAGTTTAAAGCATTAAGGAAAGAAGGTATAATACTGTTTTTTGGAAATTAGCAAAATACCTTACCAAGTACATTAATTAGATTTTTCTTGAATGAATCACAATCTTTTGAAAAGATTTAATAGAAATTTTAAATGTCTATTCTCATTAATGTTCTAAACAGGGAATAATATTATAAAGCTAGAGAAAGTTTTTTTTTTTTCTAAATGTTACTATTTTTCCCATAGCATATTTTAGTAAAGACAATTAATGATAACTAAAGTTATAAATGAATTCAATATCATTTTTCTGATTATGAGCTTGTTAATTCAGACAGGATTTATTCTCAAGCGGTTTGAACTTCTAAGGATTTACCAGGTACACAGTGAATATGTTTAAAAAGAGGAGGGAAACCATAGGAGAAGCACCTGTCTCTGGAACTAAAAATACCCTCAGAGTAAGTTTCCACTACAGAGCTGCTTATAAAATGAATTTCTGTATATGAAACCTTGTAATTCTATTCCGTCCTTTATAAAATCTGACACGTTTCTACTGAGAAAACTTGAAATCACAGAGCTTAAAACTCACATTTAATGGTACTTGTAAACCCTTCACTGTTGTACATAGAATAGCCAAGTGATATTTTTCTCATATGATAGCAATTATCATCACTAAATTACATAATATATATAGTTTGACTGTCAGTTCCTGTTACCTTGCTTTTTGTTTGCTTCTGCTTTCCCTCCATACCTAAATATTACCACAAAATGTGGGCATGAAAGTGAAAATCTTTAGACCCTTGCTGTACAAGGTATATCATTTCACTGCCTCAGGCAATTGTGGAGGATAGCACTGTTACCAGGAATTTTTTTTCTTTTTCCAAGTATCTCAGTGAAGTAAGTTCTTAGATTTCTTCTCTTCTCTCTCTGACGCTGATATTTCATTTTGCTTCTATAAAATTAGATAGTTCATTTTTGCTTTCAAGGTTCTACATATAAAGAACATCGGTTTCCGCTGGCGGATCTTTAGAACACATCTGTATTATAAAGCTGATTCCTAACTGCTCTCCCTCCTTTCATTCTTCTCTCCTCCTTCCATTATTCTGTGCAGTGAAGCTGGAGTCATCTTTCATAAAAGGAAATGAGATCATGTTGCCAGGACATTTAAAAGAAGATCTTCCAGTGGGTGCCCCTTGTATCCAGAATAAAATCCAAGTTTACTGCCATGGCCAACAAGACCCCGATTGATCTGCCCCTGCAGACTGCCCCAGCCTCTGTCCCCACCACCCATCACTCTCACTGAACTTCCATCAGGCTCCTTTCCTTCTCTGGGCTGGAGCTCTTACTTATGACTGCGATGACTTTTGACCTCCTTTGCCTTTGAGTCTCACTTCAAATGTCACCTCCTCAGAGAGATATTCCCTGGTTTAACTTCTAAAGTGCTTTCTTCAGTTACTGTGCCCTCCCCTAGATATTTCCTCCAAATGCACTCTTCACAGTCAGTACTTTTCTTGGTTAGTAATGTGTTTGCTTTATATTTTCTGCCTCCTCTAGCCTACCACTAGAATAAAACTCCAGGAGAGGAAAGATCTCGTCTGTTCTGTTGACTTCTGTATCCTCAGAACCTAGTTCAGTGCTTAACATACAGTAGATGCCCAATGAGTAAATGAATGAATTCACTGATGACGAGAGCCCTTCTTTATGAAATTATTGAAATTCCAAAGAGGTAGACGGCTACAAGATAAGACTTCCTGTATCCTGATCAGATTCTACAGATGGAGAGATCTGAAAGGGAAGTTTTTTTTCTAAAATGATTTAACCTAAATTCTTTGACTAGCCTATGGAAGCTTTGTGCTTGTTTGAATTTTCTTGTAACAGAGCTATGTATGTCTGTGGTTTCTAGAATGGCAGTCTTCTTTTTTTTTCAATATAAATTTTAAAATTTTAATTGGAGGCTAATTACTTTACAATATTGTATTGGTTTTGCCATACCCTGTATGCGAGACAGCAAAAGAGACACAGATGTGTAAAATGGCAGTATTCTCGACTCCAATAGCTCAAGGGACTCATAGAGCTCATGGGGATAGAGCTAATTCTAGTCTTATCACTAATCATTAACGGTACTGCACCGTTGATGATTACCACTTATCGATTTGTAACCCAACCCTTTGCAGAGAGCATCATCATGGTGTTAATCAATAAAAAGTCCCAAAGTTATCCAGGTATTTCTGGCACAGGTTTTTCTTGAATTAGAATTCAGGGATTAAAAAAAGATAGAACCAATAAAGAATAAATTTAAAATTTAAGAGTAATACATAGTTTCATTGGATATATTAAGGTTTTCATGAATTTATTTATACTTTGGGGGAGTTTGAGTGATAGGAGTGCGTGTTACCCTAATGAGATGACTCATACTGAGCCTTCAGATAGTTTCAGAATGGGAGGCCGTTTACCAGGAAGACTTAACTAACTTTTTGTCCTATGTGATTCTTTTTTCGGTTGGTCCTCTGGATCTGTATGGAGAAGGAAATGGCAACCCACTCCAGTGTTCTTGCCTAGAGAATCCCAGGGACAGGGGAGCCTGGTGGGCTGCTGTCTATGGGGTGGCACAGAGTCGGACACGACTGAAGCGACTTAGCAGCAGCTGGGTCTGTATCCTTTATAATTAAACTAATCATAACTATAACACTTCCTTGAATTCTGTGAGTTGTTCTAGTGAATTATTAAACTGGAGGGTGTCGTGAGAAGCATCAGATGTTTAAGCCAGCCACTCAGAAGTAGAGGTGGTCTGGGGTGCTTGGTGCNTGGGTCTGTATCCTTTATAATTAAACTAATCATAACTATAACACTTCCTTGAATTCTGTGAGTTGTTCTAGTGAATTATTAAACTGGAGGGTGTCGTGAGAAGCATCAGATGTTTAAGCCAGCCACTCAGAAGTAGAGGTGGTCTGGGGTGCTTGGTGCTCCCCAAAGTGAAACTGGCATCTGACGATGGGACAGTCCTGTGGAGAACTGAGCCTTGACTTGTGAAGTCTGATGCTAACCCTAGTGCCGGGATCATACCACAGTACGCTCAAATGGGGGGATCCAGAGTAAAAACTAATTTGATTTACCAGTCTCTTCATTCTTTATAACTGCAAGTTCCGTGTCCTCTCCAGTATTTCTGATGGCTCATGGAGAGCTACTTATGGTTGTTCAACTTGAACTCATTTTCCTTGATCAAGTTTTATTCTTTTGTCCACTCAGCAACTTCACCTGAGGACTTGGCAAGGATTAGACACTGTGCTGGATCCTGGGTATTAGGGTGTATCACTGTATAAGACAGAAATGGCCCCTGTTTTAATGGCACTCACAGTCTATTAGCATAGACCAAGATAATCCAAGGAACAGACAACCATGTGAGTAATTATAAACGGTGTCCCTTTATCCTTCCTTATGTCTTTCCCTTCCCTCAACAACTCACTCCAAACAATAGTTAATAGCTCCTTCTCTTTTATTTCCCAAGTTGCCCCCCTAATAGATTCTTACAGACTTTTTCTGTTGGTTTGGAAATTAATGTAGGGAAAATACTGCACTGAGTTAGAAACAATTTAACCTAACTATCAGGCATCATGTTTCTAAAATTCTGAATCCATCCCTGCTACCAGAAGTCCATCGAGGGCTGTCTTTCTCAAGTCCCTACCAGGCCAGCAAGTTGCTGGGCCTCTTTCTCCTTTCAGGGAGCCCGCTTCTGTCTCCTCATTTAACTCAGGAATCGCTGCTAGCTTATTCTGAAGAGCCCCCTGATGGCTCAGTTTCTTTCTTTCAGACAAGCCCCAAAGAATGTGGCTCCTGCTCATGACAAATAGTTGCACTAACGTATGTCCCTACATAAATAGCACGCTTCTTTTGTTAGATCCCAGCCCCACCACCATCAGATTCAAAAATGTCTTCAGGGTAACACTGGTGTACCTGAAATGTAGTACAAATATTAGTGCTAACTTTTTCTTAAACACTTTTCCTTTCCTATCTCATTATTCTCTTTTTTTTTTGTACAGTGTGAGTAATCAAGATTGCTCAGAATATGTTCAGATTGATATTTAGTTTACTTTTATTACTAGAAGTATAAGTAATCATATGGGTAAATATTATG
>SJYA01000587.1:5059991-5111304 GCA_006410615.1 Neotragus moschatus
GGATTTTGTTGTATCTTGTTTTTCTCTTTATTTAAATATTTATCTCTATTTATACCTATCTTTATATTTTGAGAATATGTATGTCTGTATGTGTATATATATATGTACACATATATAGTTACATATAATCATATTATGTTATGAAATTCTGATATTATGCTATAGAAAGATTGATATTGAAAAAAAAAACCAGAAAGGCCTTTAAGCATAACTTCATTTCATTCTTTTCTTCACTTAGGCATCAATTATTTCTGTATGTAAAATCATTTGAACCATATTTTTTCTTAAAATGACAAGTAAATTATTTGAATATTTATTTTATGCAGAAATAAATGGTTACATTTGACTAATTATGTTTGTATAATGCAGTCTTAGCGGCTTAATATTCCCTCTACCAAGTACACGTCTATTGAGATGACGTCAAAGGACTTTGCAGTGTGGACAGACCCATAAATCTACCTAGTTTGATACTGAGATGAAGATCTCTAAACTCAAATTCAGTATAGGTCATAAGCAGTGTAATGAATCACATTCTCTAAAGGCATTTGACCTGACTGCAAATTATTTCCATGTTTTGTAGATGCAACAGACTGTACAAGGAAAATTTGTCCCTTTTGCCTAGAATCCCTGGGAAACGCTATGTGCAGCCTGTAGGTTACACTGGATCATAACTTGGGTATCATTTCCTGGACTACAATGCATTCACTTTTATCTGACTACATTCAGTTTGAAGAAGTATTATTTTAAGTGCCTACTGTACGCCAGGCNCTGGGAAACGCTATGTGCAGCCTGTAGGTTACACTGGATCATAACTTGGGTATCATTTCCTGGACTACAGTGCATTCACTTTTATCTGACTACATTCAGTTTGAAGAAGTATTTTTTAAGTGCCTACTGTACACCAGGCACCTCAGCAGTAGAACTGAGAGGAGAAAACTTCTTTGGCTCTTTGGTGGCCAGTTGAAAACCAACAACCAGAAAACACAGACAAAACCTCACGTTTAGAGATTTTCTTCTCTTTTGTTGAAAATGGTTCATTGCAGTTCCTCCTCAGTGTAATATTCCAACACAGTTTGTTGCCAGACACTACTTAGCTATAATCATACAGAGCAAATAATTTTTAGAGCTATGAGTTTCCTGTTTTTTAAGAAAACACAGAGAATATAGGAGGAGATTTGGCATTAGTTAAGGCTTTAGTGCCAAAAAATGAAATAAACTAGACCAAAATAAACCACTGTAAAATCTGCCTGTCAAAATAGGAGTTATGTCTGTGCTCAGTAGATGTAGAGCATAGAACTAGCCTTTCAATGTTTTCTTCTACACAGACCCCCCCCCCCCAAAGCTGCAAACAGCTGTGGAGACAGAGCAGAATGAATTTGATGGGGGAGTCATCAAATCTTTGCAAAAGAGTTTTGATTTATTAAGGCTAAATTATAGCTATATCTGATTTTCTTGCTAATGTACAAATGGGGACAAAATGTCATTTTCCCACCACTTTTTTCTCATTTACGTACTTTAAATGCACTTTAAGGCAGAGAATCTCTAAGTGAGAGAATTTGCCTTTCTGACTTTGGCATGTAATTATTTACAATCAGTTAAAATAAAGTACAAATTGAATGGTGAAAAAATTAAGCTAGTATTCCATTTCTATGAAATTAATTTTTAATTATTTCTAAATAAACCAATTAATGGGTGAAAAGAAATTTAGAAAAGGTAATAGTTGATCTGAGAAACTTTTCTGAAGGTATCCAAAGATGAAGGAGAAATCCCATCCTGCTTTAGTTCTAAACTCTGAGATGAATGCCCCGACATGTTTGCAACTTAAACACAATGTGAAAAAAGAAGTATAACTGGGTTCTAATTCTGTTTGAGCCATTAGCTGGCTGGGTCACCTCCAGTAAGTTCCTTTTCTCGCTGTTCTCATTTTGACTTTTGTGCACTTTTCTCATTTTGACTTTATCTTTTTTATTGAAGCATAATTGACAATGTTATATTAATTTCATGTGTCCAGCATAGTAGTCCAGCATTATGTACATGATGACCACTATAGTAAATCTAGTTACCATCTATCCTTTTAAGGTTATTTCAATGTTATTGACTATACTCTCTATTGTGTATATTATATCCCCATGGCTCATTTATTTTATACTGGAAGTTTTGTGCCTCTAACTCCCTTTACCTGTTTCATCCATCACCCCGACTCTCTCCTCTCTGGTAGCTACCTGTTTCTTCCCTGCATCTATGAACCCATTTCTGTTTTGTTTTGTAGATTCAACATATAAATGAAATCTTACGTTATGTGTCTCTCTTTGTCTAACTTATTTCCCTTAGCATAATATTTTCTAGGCCCACCCACGTTGTCACAGATTGCAAGATTTTTTTTTTATAGCTGAGTCATTTTCCATGATATATCTGTACCATATCTTCTTTGTACACTCATCTCATGGTAGACACAGGTTGCTTCCTTATCTTAGCTATTGCGAAGAGTGCTGCCATGAACAGATGTGTGCACAATCATTTCAAATTAGCGTTATTATCTTTTTTGTACCCAGATGTGGAATTGTTGGATAATACAGTAGTTTTAATTGAATTTTTGGAGAAACTTCCATAGATTTTTCCATAGTGGCCATATTAGCTTACATTCCCACCAATAGTGAAGAGTGGTTCACTTGTCTCCAAACCTTGCCAACGTTTGCTATTTTGTGTGTTTTGATAATGGCCAGTCTGACAGGTGTGAGGTATTAGTTTTGATGGGCATTTCCCTGACGATTAGTGATGCTGAGCACCTTTTCATGCGCCTGCCAATCATCTATCTGTGTTCTTTGGGAAAATGTCTGTTTAAGTCCTTTGCCCATTTTTAAATCAGGTTTTTATTTTTTTGAGTAACTTCTTATACATGTCTGGGCTTCAGATTCTTTGAAAATAAAGGTGGGGGGAGTACATTGTTTTCAGTTGTGGTTCAGAGGGTCCAAGGAGCATTTTCATGAAGGTTATAGAACCTGGGCTAGCAGGCAGGGTTTCCCCAATCCTGTCTCAACCAAGCAACTCTGCTTCTCTTGGAATCATTTATCTTCCTTCCAAATAAGATTTTGTTTGGCAAGAACTCTGACACTAAAATCAGTTAGAATATCTTTTTCCGCTTAAAGTTTATGGCCCTTTCTTTATGGTCTCTAGCTCCTTTATCCACTGTGAGCTACTAGTTCCCAAGCAATTCATCTTCCTCTTTTCTGGCAAAGGACTAGTGCAGGGTAAAATTAAACTGAGTAGGTGGGTTTCCCTTAAGATATGTTCCAGATTTCACTTGTGCAGGAAGTCAGGAGAGCTGCACAGCCATCGGAAAAGAGTTGTTAAATGCAATAAGACAGTTTTAGAGAATTTTATAGTGGCTTACTTTAGTCTACATTAGTAATTCATTTTTGGCATATCACCCCCCACTAATGTCAAGTTGTGCTCTGGGACTTTTGCAAAATAGATCACTCTTATGCATATTTTCCAGCTCTCATAGCGATACAGAACATTTGTACAGGCTTTTGTCCAGTACTACACATAATTGAAAAGATATTTTTCGCTGTCTTAAGTAATATTAACTATCTCTTCATTGCCAAATCTAGGGCCTATTTTCATTTCCAACTTCTTCCAATTTTCTAAGACATATGTCAATGATGGCTTTCGTTTATTGATATAACTTGTCTCATGTCTACTGTTATTATTGGTTCCTAGTCTTCATTTCTCATGACTGCTTCTTTTGCTTTCAGTTTGAATTTTAACTGATGCTTGGAATTATTTCCTTTTGCTATGCTTGGATCACAGATCTATGCCCAAACTGGAGTCCCTCAGTGCAGCTCATTTCAGTTGCTCAGTCGTGTCCGACTCTTTGAGACCCCATGAATCGTGGCACGCCAGGCCTCCCTGTCCATCACCAACTCCCAGAGTTCACTNATGACTGCTTCTTTTGCTTTCAGTTTGAATTTTAACTGATGCTTGGAATTATTTCCTTTTGCTATGCTTGGATCACAGATCTATGCCCAAACTGGAGTCCCTCAGTGCAGCTCATTTCAGTTGCTCAGTCGTGTCCGACTCTTTGAGACCCCATGAATCGTGGCACGCCAGGCCTCCCTGTCCATCACCAACTCCCAGAGTTCACTCAGACTCACACCCATCGAGTCAGTGATGCCATCCAGCCATCTCATCCTTGATTGTCCCCTTCTCCTCCTGCTCCCAATCCCTCCCAGCATCAGAGTCTTTTCCAATGAGNCATCTCCTGTTTGACCCCTTCCAACTTACCTTGATTCATGGACCTAACATTCCAGGTTCCTATGCAATATTACTCTTTACAGCATTGGATTTCACTTTCACCACCAGACACATCCACAGCTGGACATTGTTTCCACTTTGGCTCAGCCTCTTCATTCCGTCTGGAGCTATTTCTCTGCTCTATTCCAGTAGCATAATGTGTACGTACTGACTTAAGGAGTTCATCTTTCAGTGTCATACCTTTTTGCATTTTCATACTGTTTATGGGGTTCTTGAGGCAAGGATGCTGAGGTAGTTTGCCACTNTTTGGCTCAGCCTCTTCATTCCGTCTGGAGCTATTTCTCTGCTCTATTCCAGTAGCATAATGTGTACGTACTGACTTAAGGAGTTCATCTTTCAGTGTCATACCTTTTTGCATTTTCATACTGTTTATGGGGTTCTTGAGGCAAGGATGCTGAGGTAGTTTGCCACTCCCTTCTCCAGTGGACTACCTTTTGTCAGAACTCTCCACCATGACCCATTCGTCTTGGGTGGCCCTGCATAGTGTGGCTCATAGTTTCATTGAGTTAGACATTTTGTGATCCAGTTAGTCAGTTTGGTTAGTTTTCTGTGATTGTGGTTTTCATTCTGTCTGTCCTCTGATGGATGAGGATAAGAGGCTTGTGGAAGCTTCCTTGTGGGAGGGACTGGCTGTGGGTAAAACTGTTTCTTGCTCTGGTGGGCAGGGCCATGCTCAGTAAATCTTTAATCTGAATTTCTGCTGATGGATGAGGCTGTGTTCCCTCCCTGTAGTTTGGTCTGAGGTCAAACTATGGTGGGGTAATGTGGTAATGGCGACCTCCTTCAAAAGGACTTATGTCGGCATGCCGTGGCTCCCAGGACTGTTGTAGACAGTGCCCCAAACCTTCAGCAGGCCCCTGTCGACCAACACCCACTGGAGACGCCTGGACACTCACAGGCAAGTCTGGTTCAGTCTCCTGTAGGATCGCTCCTCCTTTCTCCTGGATCCTGGTAGACAGAAGCTTTTGTTGTGCCCTCCAGGAGTCTGTTTCCTTGGGGGTTCTCAGTCCTTTTGCCAGATCCCCAGGTGGGAAAATCTGTTGTGGGCCCTAGAACTTTTGCAACAGTGCAAGAACTTCTTTGGTATAATTGTTCTCCATTTTGTGGAGAAAATGCATCCATTTACCTAGAGTATTTATTGAGTCTACCATATGCCAGGCACAGCTCTAAGCATTACACAGATCTATTAATACATATAACTACAGTTGGTCCTTGAACAATGCAGGGGTTTGGGAACACTGACCCTCAATGCAGTCAAAAATACACATAAAACTTATAATCTGCCCTGTGTTTCCATGGTTCCTTGCATATCCCAGGTTCTGCAACCACAGGTTCAGCCAAGCTTCAACCAATCTCAGATGATGTAGCACTATAATATTTATTACAGAAAAATTTCAGCCTATAAGTGGACCTGTACCGTTTAAACACATGTTGTTCAATGGTCAATGTATATCCTTAGTTAAGGCAAATAAAGTTTCTGCCTCCATGATGCTATTTTGGGCTCTTCAAGTGTAACAAACCTTGGAACAAAGAAAATGTACTTTTAACACTTGCTAATGAATTGAACAGAAACTGATTAAATATTTGTCTTTCTGCTTTTTTGAAATGAGAATTCTAANCATGTTGTTCAATGGTCAATGTATATCCTTAGTTAAGGCAAATAAAGTTTCTGCCTCCATGATGCTATTTTGGGCTCTTCAAGTGTAACAAACCTTGGAACAAAGAAAATGTACTTTTAACACTTGCTAATGAATTGAACAGAAACTGATTAAATATTTGTCTTTCTGCTTTTTTGAAATGAGAATTCTAATTTGCTTTGTATGCACCTCTTTATTCTGGCTAGTTGATTGTAAGGCAGTGGTTCCTGATAGTGGTTAATTTTGCTCTCCCTTCCCTTACCCCTCTGCCCTGAGACTTTTGGCAGTGTCTGGTCTGGAGAGATTTTTTGCTACAAACTGAAGCAGAGGTAGGGATTGCTACTGGCATCTAGTGGGTAGAGGCCAGGGATGCTGCTTAACATCCTACAAAGCACGGACAGCTCCTGAGAATAAAAACTTGTTCAATTGAGAATGTCAATAGTACCAAGATTAAGAAACTCTAGTCTTAGATACCAAGTTCACATATAGTCATTTATTTAAACGAACTAAGCAATTTGATTCATTTATTAGGTGTTCTTAATTTTTTTAACCATAAATTGTGAAATTGTTTGGTTAAACAATGAAACTTTGCTCTTATATCGAAGCACTGCTCAGGCTACTGTTGATCAAACATAAGAAAATGACACCTTAGATGCTTCAGAAGTAACATAAATACCTGACAAAACTGGCCTAAGTAATAAGAAGATGCATTTTTCCTTACTTTAAGCAGCCCAAAGTGTAAAATGGCTCCAATATTGGACAATTTAGTAGCATAACATTGAAATCAAAGGCTTAGAGTTTTCCTCATTTTGTTCTATTAATATATTCCTTTGTCGTCAAATGGCTTTCCTCTTGACTGAAAGATATCTGCCTGGATTCCAAGCATCCCATGTAGATACAAGAAACTGTTCACTGAAAGAAGTGGGACTGTTTCTTCCTGTGCAGATCTATGTAAGAGCAAAAAAAAAAAAAAAAAAAAGTTTTTAAAAGATCTGCTCTCTTGTCCCATTGTGAAGAAATGAGTCCCATACTCATCTTTGACTAACCTTAGGCACAGAGGATGAAAAACCTGATGGGCTCAGACTAATTAAAATTTATCCATATGTCATAGGAAAGGTGGTAGACATTTGAATAAAGTTGGGATTCTGGCAGCAAAGAAGGGAAAGCAAGGCTATTGACAAGGTGATTACAAATGGGCACCCATTTCAACTCTGAGACATATAGTTAGGGACTTGACAATTCATTGCCATTGTAAGTCCTATTGTACTTCTCAGAACAAAGATAATAACCTTGGAGGTTTGGCTCCATACTACACTGGATAATTGCCTTCTGTTTCTAAAGTTTAAAGTAGAGAACTACTTCTTTTTTCTTCTCAAAATATGTGGGAACATATTTTTACTTTAGAAGTGCTATCAGAACTGGGACAGGGTTAAGGTGAATGGACCACCTAGGGTGCAAAATTTAAGGAGATACTCTGAATTTGTAGGAGTGCCCCTTTAAAGTTGTGTCCTAGATGCCTCACTTACCTTGTCCTAGTACAGGCCTTGTGACTATCTTACAATGTGAGCCTTCACACACAGCGGACAGAGGTTCTGACTATTTCAGAGAAGACTCAAGACAATTGTCATTCAGCCTGCTTGTACCACAGGTTTTTTTTTTTTTTTTCTTTAAGACATCTTGAAAATAATTCACTGCTTATGGAAAGAAAATCCTCCCCATTGGGTATATAACAAAATATGGAACCAGTTTTTTGAGCCAGTGAAACTCGGTTATAAAATGATTTTTAAAATACTTTTCTCTTGAAGTCTTGACATGATCAGCACTGGGCGTGACCCAACAATGGAATGAACAACATGAACGGATGACTGTTTCCTTAGCAACAAGAACCATGCTTCCTTTGAAACGAGAAACCAAAAGAAACTGTTCCCCTAGAATTTTCTTTCCTCCACTTTAGTGATTTCAAAAGTGGTGGCATAAAATTTTAATATCTAGTCAATCAATAAATAATGTAACACAATTAATCTATTAATACCTCAGCTCTGGCTGCACATAAGAATTATCTAAACAGCTTTTAGTAAACAAAGATGTTTGGGCTTCGATAGCATGCAATTCAGTTGTGTTCATCTAGCACCAGCATTTTTTAAGAGTGTCCCCCAGGTGATTCAAACGTGCAGCCAGGATTGAGATCCATAGCCCTGAGAAAATTTATGACATTGATAAATCAGCTAAACAATTTGAATTACATCAGTTGAAGATTAGAGTTTATAGAAAATTTCAGAGGGTGTAATTCAAATTCTTCCCTGATTTACTGGTTTTCAGGCTAAGGTTTCAACAAACTAATAAATCAAGGTCCCCCAATTAGTCAATCTCTAAGTCTCTCTTGGGTTTTGGGAAAAGAGTTGATGAGAGGACTGTAACTGCCATCAAAACTACCTAAAATCTGCTTCCCCACAGCCTCCAGGAATTAAGTCTAGGAGAGTAACAAACTGAGAACCTTCTGCCTTAGCTATGCCTCAACTGGACATGCAGCCCCAGGGAGCTCTGAGAAGAGCTGGCCTCTATAACCTGCTCAGAGCCTTCCTGCCAAAGCTGAAGCTCAGGGAGACTTGCCTATCATCATATTCCAGAAAGTCTGGGAAAGACTTAGTTTTCCAGTCCACCAGAGTTTGGGCAACAACTTGGTTGGACAAGACTCTAATTCTCATACTTGTTTACTTTTTTGAATACTTGTCAAGTAATAATAGAAAAACAAACACACAAAGTATTTTCTGTTTCAGTTCAGATGCCAAAATATTAGAAAGCTGTTCTTTCATAAGGGACTTTTCCTGGTGGGAAGATCCCCTGGAGAAGGGAAAAGCTACCCATTCTAGTATTATGGCCTGGAGAATTCCATGGGCTGTATAGTCCACGGGGTCGCAAAGAGTCAGCCATGACTGAGCAACTTTCACTTTCTTTCTGTACAATGATTCATTCATCTACTTTCCTTTTCCACAGAGTTTCATAAAGTATCTAAGTGCCAGGGCTGTGTTAATAGATGAGGCTCAGAATATAAATAGTGCATCATTTTTACTTGTAAAGCACTACAAAATCTAGATAAGGATGCAGACTGGTACATAGCTTGACACATGTGTGATAGAGGTCAGTCAAGGAAGCTATTAGAATTTCAAGAAATAACATATCAACTGAAATTGGAGGCTGGAACTGGAAAACAACTAAAGCTAAAAAAATATGGTAAGAAAGATTACTAATTTCATCTACTATTAGTAGGTAAGATACTAAGTGGAAAAAGTGAATGTTACATGCCAGTGGAGAGCACTTTTCATTTAATTAGTCCAACAAATATTTATTATGAATAAAGTATTAAGAAAAGTGTGAGCAAGGGGATAAAGTAGCTGACATGGGGGCTTCAGTTCAGTTATAGTAGGACAGGAAGAAGTGAATAATAACAAGACAATAAAATAATATAGATAAAAATAACTTTTAGGTGCTTTAGACACTTCCTACCAAATTTTTGTTCATGAAATAGCAAAATTGATCTCACTAGAGAACTTGTTAGAAATGCGAGTCTTGTCCCAGACCCAATCAGTTAGAATCTTCATTTTAACAGGATTCCCACAAGTGTGTGCACACTGACGTTTGAGAGGCAGTGATCTACAACGTGCTAAATGCTTTCATGGAAAACCTCCTAAAAATTGCACAGCCTTATGAAGGAAGTAGCAATTTGTACCTCCCTTTGATACCTGAAAAACTTGAAGCTTAGGTAAGTAATTTGTCCACAGTAACACAGATAGCAAAAAGGTAGAGCTATTTGAATCACAGTAGGTTGGCTTTCAATCCCATGCTCTGTGTATCTACAAATAAAATAATACTTTAAAAAATAACAAGAGCTAACCCGACACATAGCTTGGTATCTTGGAAGCTGGCTTGGCTGCATGCCAATTTGTTGAGTTCATCCCAGCTAGAAACATCTTGAAATGGCCACTTAAAATTCTATCTTCTTCCAGGATGAAGGTGGAGAAAGGAAGACAGAAACAACCACGTCACAAAGGAAAAAAACCTCAAATGATTCCTCAACTAGTTTCAATCAGCTAAGGAATAATTTCTCCAGGCTAAAAAGCAAATCAAAATAGTTTTCAGAAATGTCTTTTTTAGTTAATGGTACAACCTTAAATTTAGTTTTTCTATGGTCTTTTCAAATTTAAGAGGTGACATGCAGGAAAAGTATGTCAAATTCACTCCTTTGCTTCTATAAAGACAAGGCAGCCCTCACCTAGCCTGGATGACTGTTTTCAAGTTCATTTCTAAAAACAACTTAAAAGAAAGATGACTGTAATCACAGAAGAGATGTGGTGAAATTCCATAATGAAAGAACATGTTTTATCTGCCTCAGATTCTGAGGAAGTGAACCTGGATAATTCAAACAATTGCTTTTGAGGCTACACTGTCCAATTCTACACACCAAGTGTAATAGAAGGATTTTTCCATTCTAATCACAATCTACCATTAATGTCTTTTCCCTCTTGGTTTGCTAGTACCATTGATAAGGTTGTAGCTGAATATTTCTTTTAACAGAGATTCAAAAAGGTTTGATTTGCAAAAGTGTCTCAATAATTTCTGATCACATTAAATTGTTTTACTTTTTCAGGGGTTAAAGGGCCACTTGTATTTTTTAATATGGCTGCAGAGGGTGGGGGAATCTTGTAGGTAACTTTCTTGTGCTTTTAAGGGTACAACTAACATTTGAATGGCAGTGGGGAAATGCTCACTGTAGTAGTGTTTACAATAGTCAAGCCATGGAAGCAACCTGAATGTCCACTGATCGATGAATGGATAAAGACCATGTGGTACATACATACAACAGAACATGTTACTCAGCCATTGAGAATGAAATGATGCCATTTTCCAGCAACATGTTTGGATCTGGAGATCACTATACTAAGTGAAGTCAGATAAAGACATATATCATATATCACTTATATCCTGAATCTAGAAAAATGATACAAATGAACTTATATAGGAAAAAGAAACAGACTCATAGACTTAGAAAACAAACTTATAGCTACCAAAGGCAAGGTGGATTTTGAGTTTGGGACTGAATTACTACTATATTGAAAATAGATAACCAACAAGGACCTACTGTATAACACAGGGAACTCTGCTCAATATTCTATAATACCCCAGTTGGGAAAATTTTGGAAAAGAATAGATAATGTATATGTATAACTGAATTACTTTGCTGTACATCTGAAACTAACACAACATGGTTAGTCAACTATATTCCAATATAAAATAAAAATTAGAAGAATATTATAAACTATACTAAGAAGAAACAAAAACACAAGTTAATGTTAAAAATATATCATTTTCATGAACCAGTCTACTCGATATTGAAATATGCCCAGTAACCTGATCTGGCCAAGAGGTCAAATACATTCTTAAATAAAACTCGAAATAGCAATGTGGAGATATCAAGTTTTCAGTAAGCAGTTTGCTGGGGAAATTATGAAAAAGTGCAGAGCTTTAAAATTTGTATTTCTCTTTTGTACATAAAATAGAGTATGGAAGCCTTCAAAAAAGATATACTAAGGGTATATAGCAAGTTTGGCAAACTTGTACCATTGTAGGGGGTATGGTAGGTTATGTTGATGATTTCAAGCTGTTTCTAACAATGATAGAGAAGGTTAGGCCTCAGGCATCATTTAGTGATTTGTTGCTATATACAGCTGTGATTTGGGGGTGGGGTAGTTGATCCACAGGGCCAGGTTACTTCTATCTGGCATAATAACCTCTTAGGATACCACTGAGTACTCTCTATATTTCTCCTTTTACAGAAAGCTTTCGTGTTATTATCTGTATTGTGCCTTTCCCACTCCCTAAGTAAAGAAGTCAGGAAGCCATTAGTGGCTTAGCAAGAAACAAGTTGATGCAATCTGCATAGTGAACGACGATTTAATTCCCTTGCTGGGTTTATGCCGAGGAAAGTTTGAAAAGCCTTTTATTTACCTATCATTACATACAAACCTTAAGTCTCTATCATTTTTCAGGGGAAGAAAGCCAAATAAGTCATTTGGATGACATGACTGAAATGAAATACATCACCCTCTTCCCCAGAATCCCAGTCAATTGTAGTAGAAATTGATTGACAAGCAAGGGGGAGTGGCTTCCTTGGAGGCTCATATGGTAAAGAATCTGCCGGTAATGCAGCAGACCTGGGTTCCATCCCTGGGCTGGGAAGATCCGTTGGCGANCTTCATAGAATTGTTCAACTTTAGCTTCTTCAGCATTACTGGTTGTTAATAGTTAGTACTAACAAATGTAACAAACCACACAATCTCAGTGAATTAATTCAAGACTTTTTTCTCACTCACGTAAAATTCAGCTGGCTTGAAGATAAGTTATTCATCTGTTCTTCGACTGTCCTGAAATCAGGCACATGGCCACACCTTGTCACAAAGGAGGCTGGAAGACAGTCTAGCTGTGCACTTAGAAGGTCTGTGTCTCAACAGTGTAGATAGTTCTTCTAAGTAGCTGATCAAGTGCAGTAATCCTTATGCGGGTATATCATATAAATATATTGTCCAAGCAGTTTTATTAATTTAGTTTGTCAGTTCAGTCAGTTTCTTGTTTCATGCTGCACTTTCAGGTCTTTGGCTTATGAAAAACATGACTATTCATTTGTAGTTTGCTTTACTTTNTAGCTGATCAAGTGCAGTAATCCTTATGCGGGTATATCATATAAATATATTGTCCAAGCAGTTTTATTAATTTAGTTTGTCAGTTCAGTCAGTTTCTTGTTTCATGCTGCACTTTCAGGTCTTTGGCTTATGAAAAACATGACTATTCATTTGTAGTTTGCTTTACTTTTATTTTCTAAAAAAATATTTATTTATTTGACTGTCTCAGGTCTTGGTTGGGGCATGCAGAATCTTTCCCTATAGAAAGTGGGCCTAGTTGTACCATGACATGTGGGATCTTAGTTCTCTGACCAGGGATTGAACCTGTATTTCCCACATTGGAAGATAGACTCTTAACCATTAGACCACCAAGGAAGTCCTTGTAGTTTGTTTTGTAAAGTACCCAGTGTGGCTTCATGACAAAAGAGATGATAATCTTTCATGACAATACTAACAGGATATGTTCAATGAGTAGCAATTGTCCAATTCTGCAAATCTTTCACAGAATCTTATTTTGTATTAGCAGCACCCTCAAATTTAAGGCTCTTATTTTTATTATTTCAAATAATAGGTGATGCCTGAGTAGCCGATAACAACCTTAACAAGAGTGTATCCATGGGGTGTCACATCTAGTCAGGAGCAATATAAATATAGCCAAAATGTAAATTCAAACTGAAATCCGTTATGACCCATTTCTCTTTTTCCCTCCAATTTATTCCTTTTTGTTCTATTTCTTCTCCTCCTATGCATCCTCCTTCTCCATCATGTACCAGAAACAAGAGCTTATAGAAAGCCCAGTTTGTTGCCAGGTAGCAAAACTTAGGAATATCCTGAGAATGACATGCAGAAAATCTGACACTGTGACCAAGATTATTCTTATTTTGATGGAACCACATACCTGATGTGACTTGGAATGGTCTGACATATACGAAGCCAAATAGTTTCTTAATTATCTGTTTGAGTGAGTTCCATCCTTCCAGCATATTTTATATGCAGAATGTTCTGATGGCAGCAAATAGGTTTGGGGTACCCCAGGACTTGATTTGTCATGCTTCCAAGGACTTAGAAGACTAAGATATGCTTAAATGATGTGGGAAGTAAAAAAACTAGTTGATTACCCTTCTGACTCTTCATCAGTTACAGGACAAATCAGTTTTGAATTGGTTATTGCATGATAAATGGGAATGAGTTCATAAAAATATGTAAATATAGCATTTAATATTTTTTGTGAACATATCATGACTTTAGATCATTTATAAAACATTCATTTTCTCCCAATTGATTTTGCCATTCCCTGGAATATTTATTCATTGAAAGATAAAAAGTGAATTCTTTTTCAGTTGATGTCTGGCCTATATTCAGCCCCTAGTGTTATTTTAAAAATGACTGTGAACTTTCTAATCCTTGACCAAAATCTCCGTGACTCTACACCAGAAATTTAAAAGATATATTTGAAGGCTTTAAAAAAAAAACGTTTTAATGGTTTATTTCTGGAAAGTGAAACAAAGCATCTAGTCAATTACTTCTATGATGGTTATTAAAGTACATTTATATATCAGTGTAGATTTAAAACATATGTTCTTGTTTGTTCTCATTTAGAGCACTNTATATTCAGCCCCTAGTGTTATTTTAAAAATGACTGTGAACTTTCTAATCCTTGACCAAAATCTCCGTGAATCTACACCAGAAATTTAAAAGATATATTTGAAGGCTTAAAAAAAAAAAACGTTTTAATGGTTTATTTCTGGAAAGTGAAACAAAGCATCTTGTCAATTACTTCTATGATGGTTATTAAAGTACATTTATATATCAGCGTAGATTTAAAACATATGTTCTTGTTTGTTCTCATTTAGAGCATTAAACTATTATTTTTCAAGAGACAATCAAAATTCAAAAAACCATGAGAGCACTCTTTTAGAAATAGTTTCATATGTTTCTTCTTTTAGCATGAAGTGACACTGGTTCCCCACCTGCTAATGTTGAGCACACCTGGAAGGGTTTATATTTAGCTAAAACTTAAGCCTCATAAAACCAGAATCATATTGAGATCCAGCAAGTTTTTTTTGTTAGAATGAGGACGAGATGTTAGAATACTGCCTTAAATTTCTTTGGGGGCATTTTTCTTTTTTTTTTTTTTTTCCAGCTATTTAAACAATCAGGAGATTGGATATCAGGCAGCATTTATCTAAGTATTTTAAAACTGTGCCAAAATAAAAGCCAATCATTTTGTAATCATTTTGTAATCAGTATGCATAGAAGAGAAGAAGCAGCAGTAAAGCAGTTGCTGCATGTTTGCTGACAAAATATTTAATCCAAACATTTAATATCAATCTGCCACTGTTCTCAGTCAGTATAATTACTTCAAGCAAATACCATGCTGGAAGAAATGGTGCAAGCCTCTGAAATGTAAATAATATAATATAATCATTACCACACTTAAATACATATACTATAATTTATTTAGATCAAATTTATTTGCATCAAATGTTTATTTCATAAACATGGGTGTATTAAATGTTTATTATAAACATGTGGATTTAGGCTACACTTATGAGTTGATTTACTCTTTCTTGTTGGCTACATATACCTAAAATAAAGAATTGCTAAATGAAATCAATAACAGGGATCTTCTTATAATATTAATAGAAATGAGTAAAATTAGTTTTATGCCTTTTTGTCATTATGTTAAGTTTAGACAAACTATATAATTTATAAGAATTGGCAGGATCATTGTTCCAATATTTATTTTTTGAATATGTTAAATGTGATATGTTAAGAGTGGTAAATATATTCAAAATAGGTTTTTAGAAATATATATGTATATATCTAAGATACATATGGTGAGTTTTTCAGTGGCTCAGGTGGTAAAGAATCTGCCTGTAATGCGGGAGACCCAGGTTCGATCCCTGGGACAGGAAGATCCTCTGGAGAAGGGCATGGCAACCCACTCCAGCATTCTTGCCTGGAGAATTCCCATGGACAGAGGAGTCTGAGAGGTTGTAGTTCATGGGCTCTCAAAGAGTTGGACATGATTGAGTAACTAAAATTAAAAGTAAAATTTTCTAGAAGTGTTATAGAAACAAAAGATATAATCTCTACTTTAAATGGGGTTACCATTGAGAAAAGTGTTAATTTTAAAAACAAAGATCAATACAAAGTGACAGCATGAAAATTATAAACTATCCTGGAACAGGACCTTTTTAAAATTTATCTTCACACCCTCAAGAAGCTCCCTGTTATTTATCTCAATTATCTACCAAGTGCTCAGCACACAGAAGGTGAAGCGACGAGATGTACTTGTGGTGGAGCCCAGTCTGCTCTCGGTCATTCTTGCTAAATCTGTCCTGCCCACCATTTCCTTAGGCAAGCAGTATCTGAATAGAACATGCGAAGGAGAGATCAGTTCTTGAACAAGAGGGCCACCTGACTCAGACTAGACAGTAACCCACACAATGGTCTGATATACATGGCATTTTGTTTAGAGTTCTGAACCAACTGAATGAGGTCCCTCCACCCTTAATGAAAATAATGATCAATAAATATTTGTTCCACTAATTAAAATACTGTATTTTTAATGTTGACTCAAAAATTAAAACGGTTAAAATTTTGTTATTTTATAGCTGAGATTTGCTTCAAAGTAGTATAAGAGCAGGGAAATTAGTAATATTTCAGATAAAAAACAAAGTTGGTCTTTTGTTGATAATTCTTAAAGCGGTGGTGGTGGTTTAGTTGTTAAGTTGTGTCGGACTCTTGCAACCTCATGGACTGTAGCCTGCCAGGCTCCTCTGTCCATGGGGATTCTCCAGGCAAGGATACTGGAGTGGGTTGCCATTTCCTTCTCCAGGGGATCTTCCCTACCCAGGAATCAAACCCATGTCTTCTGAATTGCAGGCAGATTCTTTACCAACTGAGCTACAAAGGAACCCCAATTATTAAAACGAATAATGGGTTTGTAAGAGTTTATTACACTATTCTCTCTACTTTGTACATTTTTAAAAATTATCCATATTAGAAAATTTTTTAAATCTATTATTTTAAAAAATTGGGGCATAGTTGCTTTACAATGTTGTGTTACTTTCCGCTATACAATAAAATGAATCAGCTATTTTTACATATAAATATATATATATATCTTTCCTCTTGTTAAAAATCTATTCTTATACCTAGAGTCAGGCTTAGCTTCTTGTATCGTGAGGTTCGTTTTTCTCTATAATCCATTAAATATCTGTTTGTATAACATATTACTATCTTCCAAAGATACTTCTATTTTTATATTTCCCCTCATCAGTAAAGAAAACTGTAATAGTACTTTCAGTTGCCTGTAAAAGAGACCTAACTAAATGTGGTATGTACAATAACGATCTTTATTTCTTTCAAAAGAAGATGTCAGGAGACAGTTATTTCCTCAGTTCTGTTCAGTTCAGTCACTTGGTTGTGTCTGACTCTTTGTGACCCCATGGACTATAGCACAACAGGCTTCCCTGTCCAACTCCTGGAGCTTACTCAAACTCATGTCCATTGAGTCAGTGATACCATCCAATCATATCATCCTCTGTCATCCCCTTCTCCTCCTTTTAATCTTTCCCAGCATCAGGGTCTTTTCAAATGAGTCAGTTCTTTGCATCAGGTAGTCAAAGTATTGGAGTTTCAGCTTCAGCATCAGTCCTTCCAATGAATATTCAGAACTGATTTCCTTTATGGACTGGTTGGATCTTGCAGTCTAAGGGACTCTCAAGAGTCTTCTCCAACTCCACAGTTCAAAAGCATCAATTCTTNGGAATTCCATCACCTCCACTAGCTTTGTTTGTAGTGATGCTTTCTGAGGTCCACTTGACTTTGCATTCCAGGATGTCTGTCTCCAGGTGAGTGATCACACCATTCTGGTTGTCTGAGTCATGAAGACCTTTTTTGTATGGTTCTTCTGTGTGTTCTTGCCACTTCTTCTTAATATCTGCTTCTGTTAGGTCCATGCCATTTCCGTCCCTTCTTGTGCCATCTTTGCATGAAATGTTCCCTTGGTATCTCTAATTTTCTTGAAGAGATCTCTAGTCTTTCCCATTCTATTGTTTTCCTCTATTTCTTTGCATTGTACACTGAGGAAGACTTTCTTATCTCTCTGTGCTATTATTTGAAACTCTGCATTCCAATGGGTATATCTTTCCTTTTCTCCTTTGCCTTTAGCTTCTCTTATTTTCTCAGCTATTTGTAAGGTCTCCTCAGACAATTATTTTCTGTTTTTTTCATTTCTTTTTCTTGGGATGGTCTTGATCACTGCCTCCTGTACAGTGTCACGAACCTCTGTCCGTAGTTCTTCAGGCACTCTATCAGATCCAATTTCTAGGGACAATTAAAAATATTATCAAAGACATCTTACCATATTTGCATTTTGTCATTCTCAGCAATATTTAGTCAAAATTTAGGCCTCATTCATTTTGATTTTTGTGTCAGTTTCTCAAGGCAGAATAGTATTTTCTCCTACCATTATAGTAAACATACTCAAAGAAGAGAGCATTTTTTCTCATGTATCTTTTTGCTAAATTCTTTCATGTAAGACCATAGCAAAAATTTCTTAAAGTTTCATTGCCTACTGACTAAACATAAAGAAGACTAGAAAATAGTATTTGAGATTTTTGTCTTCTACAATTAAGAGAGGGATTTTGAAGCAGATAACATGGTAAGAAGATAGCAAAGAGCTCTCATATAGACAACTAACAATGGTTCCCAGCAGATTTCAGTAAATGGCGTGGTATCTGTATCAGTTATATTTGCCACAATAATGTTGGGTAACAGAGAGCCACACCACCTCAGTGGTATAAAATAAACCTTTTTAAAGCACAGTTCTGTAGAGTTCAATTGATCTGAACTGGGCTCAGCTGATACAATACAGCCTCATTCCTAAATCTAAGGTTAGGGGGAGATTGGCAGTTTGACTTGGCTGGTTTTGTTTGATGTTGGCTGAGCTGCTCACATGGCTGATTAGTTGTCTTGACAGATGAACTAGGATGATCTCAGTTGGGATGACTGGGGAGGTGGGTCTGTTATGTTTTCCTCTCCAACAGGTTAGCACAAGACACCTTCTTATGACCATGGCAGAGAGACAAGAACAGAAGCAGGATCATAATAGAATTTTTTCCATGTTTATGCTTGCATTGCATCTGTTAGTTTCTCAGTTGTCAATGCATTACCTAAATGTCAAGAAATCAGGAAGCGGGCTGTCTTTTTTCTAAGTGGAACTACAAAGAAACGTGGCAAAGGTTTCATACAGACAACAGCAAAGAAGTGGGGCTGTTAATGCAACTAATCTAGCAAACCAAGCCTTGGGAAATCTAGCTATTACTGGCCATCAGTAGAATGGTCTTTAAGAAATGTGTATCTGAATGTGTGACACGCAACATTTCAATGACTCAACACTGCTTTCCGAATCAGAACTCCCTAATAACGGCCTACAAATTCCTGAAGGTTTTGAACCCTACTTGGCTCTTCCACTGTATCTTGGACCACACTCCCCACAGTTTAATTCCAGTATCTTTACAGTCCCTTGCTCTCTCCTCTTCTGTCGTAGTTTCTTTGCACATGTTGTTGCTACTTCCAGGAATACTCTGCCATCTGCTCTTTGCTTAAGTAACTTTGACTCATTTCTCAGATCTTGCTGAGGTGTCACTTTTCAGCTGAGTCTTTATTAGAACCAATCATGCTAATACAGACTTTTATTATACTGTAAATAGTTCCTTTGTCGAATTGTCCTGATGAAACGTTTATACTAGTTTGTGTGACTTTTTACATGGACTTTATATTTTCAAGTAACTTTAGAGATGTAAAGGAGTTGTAGAGACAGCACAGCTGTTTAGTTGTTAAATCATGTCCAACTTTTCTGCTACCCTATGGCTTATAGCCCATCAGTCTTCTCTGTTCATGGGATTTCCAAGGCAAGAACAGTGGAATGAGTTGCCATTTCCTTCTCCAGCAGGTCTTCTCAACCCAGGGATCTAACCCACATTTATTGCACTGGCAGGTGGGTTCTTTGGGGAAGCCATAAAAATAGCACGGGGAGTTCCCATATATCCTTTTAGGCAGGTTCCTCTAATGGTGACATCTTACACAACCATAGTACATTAATAAAAATCTGAGAAATTAAAATTGGTATAGACAGTGCCATTAACTATAGACTTTATTTAGATTGCATCAATTTTTCCACTTACTAATATTTTTAAGGACAGGACATCATCCTATATTGAATTGTCCTATCTCTTTGGTCTCTTCTAATTTATGATGTTTTTCACTCTTTCTTTGTTTTCCATGATCTTGCCAATTTTTAAGGTTTCTGGAAAGGCATCTTTTAAAATGTTCTTCAATTTGAATTCTCCTGATGTTTTCTCACCAGTAGACTTGATTATGGATTTAGGGGAAGAACATCGTAAAGATGAAGCACAGTTTTCACTGCGTGATGTCAGCAGGTACATGCTATCGACATGACCACCACTAAATCCAGCTACACTCAAGTGAAGAGAGTTAAGCTTCGTCCCGTAGAGAGAGGAGTACCCACAAATCATAAACATATGTTAAAACCACCCTCGTAATTAGTACATATTTGGGGGAAATGTTTTGTGGTCATGTGGAAAACATTCTCCCTAAAGTTTTGCCTAATAATTTCAGCATTCAGCCATGGATCTTGTCTGCAGAAATTATTACTATGAGGTTCTAATGGTGATTTTTTTCCCCCACAAATTTCTTCTACATTTATTTTCTAGTGTTCTTCCATCTGGTTTAGAAGACTTGTCTCCTCTCTTGCATTTATTTATCATATATATGTGATATGAATATGTATGTACTGTATATGAATATGTAATACTATGAGCACATATATTAATAGTATACATAGCTATCACATATACTGTGAATATACAGTTGAGCCTTGAACACACAAGTTTGAAATGAATGAGTCTGTTTATACATATACTTTAACCAATAAATATAGTACCTCTATTTTCATTTTTCAGATCTTTAAGTTAATTAAGTGTGGGGAAAAGTTTGTATTAGATTAGAGATCATGATATATGTAATCAGAAGAACTAGGGTTTGAAGCCGTTTACCAAATCCCTTGTTTTTGAGGAGAGTTAGCATTTTGTATATTTTCAACTGCTTAAGGGTGGAGACGATGTGGAGGTTTGGGAATGGTGTTGGTTGGTGCCTCTAACATCCATGTTGTTCGAGGGTCAACTGTGTAAATACTCATATGCAATAAACAGGTTTATATTAATATGAAAATGCAATAGTATATATGAATACATACATTTATAGATATTTATTTTGTTCTTTAGGTTGTAATCTAATATTATTAATATCACCTTTTACTTTATTGCTCGAATTCTTATAGCTCTGGCCATTGGGAATTCTCCTAATGAAGCATTATGTCCTTTTCATATGCTTTCACCACTTTTTTTTTTTTTTTTTTTTATTTCCTATTTTAAGGTGTAACAGTATGGATCACAATAAACAGTGGAAAATTCTGAAAGAGACAAGCATAACAGTCCACCTAACCTGCCTCTTAAGAAACCTGTATGCAGGTCAGGAAGCAACAGTTATAACTGAACATGGGACAACAGACTGGTTCCAAATAGGAAAAGGAGTATATCAAGGCTGGATATTTTCACCCTGCTTATTTAACTTATATGCAGAGTACATCNCTTTAATGAGATATACAATTATATGGTACAAAAAGAAAAACTATATATGTATATATGGGGGCTATAATACTAACATGGGCTTCCCAGGTGGTGGTAGTGGTAGAGAACCTGCCTGCCAATGCAGGAGTCGTAAAAGATGCCAGTTCTCTCCCTAAGTGCAGAAGACCCCCTGGAGTAGGAAATGGCAATCCACTCCAGTATTCTTGCCTGGAGAACCCCATGAAGAGAAGCTTGGCGGGCTACAGTCCATGGGGTTGCAGAGTCAACTGAAGCGACCTAGCATAACACTAACATAATATATAATATTATTAAATGATAATAGAATAACAGTTTTACTAGAACTTGTATTATTTGAGATTAAGATTTTGACCTCTGCATCTTTTGTTGCATTTGTTAACATGACTTTGTCCATAAGCTATTTTCAACCTTCCTGAATCCCTCTGTTTTAGGTGTTGTTCATATACAGTTGCATTTGTTTTTCTAGCCAATCTGATAATCTTCTACTGGATGAGTGTGGCAGTCATGGCGATCCCTACACAGGTCAGATCTTTTGTCAAGAGAGAACTTGTTGTGAGAGGTGGAGTTATCTAGCTGCCTCCAGCTGTCCCACTTTTGAAATTTACTGCAGCATATCTGCCTCCGTCATGTTCTGTCCATGCTGCTTCCAGCCAGTGGCAAGCACAACTAGAATGTTTCTGCTCAGTGGAAGGCTCCTCCAATGAACAATCTTTGCTGAAATTTTGCTTAACCATGACTGACACTTTCTCAGAGATGCCCTTCAGTTTGAAGTGTTTCCTGCTCAATCCTGTTTCCTTCCATTTTTCCTTGCATAAGTGTCCATCCTGCAATCATGCTCTTTCTTTTTATTTTGCTTTTCCCCTTTTCTATTCACAAGCATTCCTTCCAGGAAATCTCTTGCATTTCTAATTCCATCTTGGTATCGGTCTCTTTGAGAGCTTGCTGACAGTAAGTTTCTTTTTACATTGACCAATAAAACAGATATTTTTCTCTGCTCTAATATTTTGTTCTTGATTCTCTCTGTTATTTCTAGGATTCTGCCAGTTTCTGTTTTATCTCTTCCTGTTGTTTTAACATCTCTTCCCTGAATTCTTACATTTCTATTTTGTGGTCTTTCTTGATACATTCATTCATTTTAAGTAAATAGTAGAAATTTTGGTCACAGATTCCAAGTGCTCCATTCATCTCTCTGGTGAATGTTCTCTATCTACTGCTTTGATTTGTTATTTTATACTTTTCTTTCTTTTGAGAGCAACTGCTCTGCTGCTTCATCTTTCATTAAACATTATCGAATGAGTTCTGTTATTTTTTCTGGGATGAGCTCTAAGCAGAAATTGTGTGTGTGTGTGTGTGTGTGCACATGTACGTGTGTGTGTGTGTGTGTGCATGCGTGTGATTCTTTCTGAAGCCCTATTAATACTTATTTTAAAACTGGGCCTAGGATGGTTCCTTCTGGTAATTCTGTCCTCTCAGTTCCTACCGCAGTGCTGTAAGTACTCTGCTGTACTTCAGAGTACACCCTTCCCCGTGAGAAAGCATGATCTTGCTTTATACTTTCTAATGTTAATGCCCTCTGAATTTCTTCTTCCCTCCTCCTCTTGCTGCTCTTCTTCCTAAAGTCAACTGCTTTTAAAAGTCTTTGTACAGGTTTTAAATCTGCAGGTAACTGCCTTATCATTACACTGAAGATGAAGTTTATAAGTTACTTGGAATTCTCCTTGTTTCTTTATGTATGCTTCCTAGGAGAAAAATTTGAGCGATGCTGACATAGAGCCCCACGCTCGCACTGGGAGCCTTTCCATGCACATCAGTCTCTTTCACTAGCAGGGACTCTCAACCACGGCAATACTGACCATCTAACCAAATGCTTCTTTGTTGTGGGAGCTCTCCCATGTGTTGGAGGATGGCTAGCACCAATTCTGGTCTCTACTCACTAGATGCAAGTTGTAATAATCAAAATTATTTCCATATATGGCCAAATATCCCTTCAGAGGCAGAGCTACTCCCAGAACAGAACCACTTTACCAGACCAAAATTCCAGTGTAAATTGGGACATCTTCTTTGTTAAATTTCTTATTCCAGTTATCTAAGGTAGCTTAATCCATAGTAAGAATTCAGTAGTAATATACAGATGACTCTATAGTGGAGAGAGAATCATTGAATTTAATTGGCCTTCTGAGGATCCCCACATATAAAGAAGCAATACTTTATGACACAATCACGTTTACCAACTGTATGCTTTTCCCTAGTCAAAAGATAAATGGAAGCTTAACTCTGAAAGGAACTTCGAGATGACCTAAACCAAAGCTTTTGATTAACAACGAAGAAATTGACATCCATAGAGTTTATGATTTAATTTTTATTGCACTGAGATTTAGTAGTAGAGGTGGGACTAATTCTCTATACATTGCTGCTGCTAAGTCGCTTCAGTCGTGTCTGACTCTATGAGACCCCATAGATGGCAGCCCACCAGGCTTCCCCGTCCCTGGGATTCTCCAGGCAAGAACACTGGAGTGGGTTGCCATTTCCTTCTCCAATGCATGAAAGTAAAAAGTGAAAGTGAAGTTGCTCAGTTGTGTCTGACTCTCAGTGACCCCATGAACTGCAGCCTACCAGGCTCCTCCATCCGTGGATTTTCCAGACAAGAGTACTGGAGTGGGTTGCCATTGATACATTAGGGCTTTCTTAAAAATACTGCTGCTACTGCTAAGTCACTTCAGTCGTGTCCAACTCTGTGCAACCCCATAGACGGCAGCCCACCAGGCTCCCCCATCCCTGGGATTTTCCAAGCAAGAACACTGGAATGGGTTGCCATTTCCTCTCCAATGCATGAAAGTGAAAAGTGAAAGTGAAGTCACTCAGTTGTGTCCGACTGGATGACATATTATTTAACCCGCATTGCACATATTTAGTAAATACATGTTCCCTAGACTGAAACTTCTGAAAAACAAAGCAAGATGAAATACAGCTGATATCTGTATTTATGATTAGAAGAATGTGATAATATCATAGAAAAATATTTTGTTTTAGTTTATTAGAAAATGAAATGCACCTTGTTCTCTAAACATGAAAAAGTTTAAAGGAAGTACATGTTTCAGAATGGAGTCTACCCAATGTAAAGAGCTGACTCATCAGAAAAGACTCTGATGCTGGGAAAGACTGAAGGCAGGAGGAGAAGGGGCTTACAGATGATGAGATGGTTGGATAGCATCACCGACTCAATGTACATGAGTTCAAGCAAACTCTGGGATGTAGTGAAGGACAGGGAAGTCTGGCATGCTACAATCCATAGCGCACAAAGAGTTGGATATGAATTAGCAACTGAACAACACTATGCTTCAATAGATAAACAGAGTAAAAACTCTGTAGTCTTTTCTAAGGATTTTGATTATTTTGATAAAGCATAAGTTCTCTTTTCATAATGTATCTATGTTTGGTGTCACTAGAAGAACTAAAAAAGTTGTCCAGGAAGAAAATATATAATAATATATTTTAAATGATAATGAATTACGTTACTGTAAAATGTATTAAATTAAGAAACTGCTAAAAAATATTTTAAAAACACCAACACCCAAATAGCCTGTGACACTTTCAGAAATGTTCTCTGTTACTGATGTGGAATGGAACAGATTATGCCAGACAGGCTATCTGGCATAGGTATGACTAGGTAATATGTAAATACTCTAACATAGTTCATGTAATATATAGCATTCACACTTTCCTACATTGAACAGTTGAGGTGAAGAGGAAAAGACAGAATATTTTAAATAAATATTGACTCCTTTTTCAACTGTTGATTCATAAACAATCCTTTGCTGATAACGTCAGTGGAAACCACGAGTTAAATTTAAACCTCTGTGTGTGACTATGTATTTCCTACTGATTCACTTGGGTTGAAGTCGATAGTTTGAGAAACTCACAAAAAGAGTCTTTTACTTAAAATGCTGTATAAATGGACACAGAACAATTAATTCCTGACAGAACTCAAAATGGGCTTATAAATAATGCTATGCTTAAGAACAGAAACTACAATATTTTGTTGAATTTTAATCATGAAAAAGTAACTGGAGGATTCACGGAAAGATCAACACCACAGATGTCTTATTAAGAAATAACAATATCTAGGTTGAGGGGAAATGTTAATTTTATTAAAGATGAAATGAGTAGAAATGGCACGTACTGTAAAAATATAGAAAGAAAGCTATGAAATAGATAAGATGAAAATTATGATCACTATAAAGGCAACTATATGCAAAAACAAGGAGCTCAATAAAATTTTGAGCTCCTTGAAGAGAAGAACTGTGTTTTTAGGGTTCTTTTTGTGGCTTTGATGATGAACAGATAAGAAGCATTTAACAAGTATTGAATAAATGTTAGTAGAAAGAATGAATGAATATGCAATTAGGTTGTTATAGATTTCCAGTACCACATTTTCAAAGAGAAAATACATTCTAAAAGCAATCTCATTTTGAAGCTCTTTGACACAAATAATGTACTTTCAGTACAGTAAACTTAGAGACTGCAAAAAAATGAAATAAAAATTACCAATATCTTACCATCTAGATATAATCACTGTTCAGAAATACACCATTCTAGAATTTTTTGTTGTTGTTACAGCAGGCTCTATGTGTTTCAAAAGAGGTGAAAGAATTAGAGGAGAAATAGGTTGTCTTGAACACCTACTGTCATTCATTCGCTTGGGTGACTATTTGCCCCGAAGAGAATACGTAGTTAAAAGAGAAACCGTGCACTCTGTCTCCTCCTTGGGAGACTTCCTCAGTGTCCACCACTGTGATTACTTTTTCTTTTGGGGGAGAATTAAGCCTGACTTGCAACTAATACTAGAAAAGAAAGAGAGAAAGAGACTGAGAGATGGAGAACACAGTTTTTCTAAAAGAACAAGGACAATTTGAATTTAAATTTCTGATTAAACATAATAATTTGCTGAGAAATAAAATAGAATTCTCTTGTTCTCAGTAAATCAAATGGAAAATAACTCTTAAAACTTATCGACCTCGTTAGTAATTAAAATTAAACAGATTTTTACCCAGTTTCTTTGTTTTTTCCTTTTAGCAAAACTGTAATTGCAGAAAGCTTGGGATTCACATCTCACAGTGCCAGATATTATGGAGTCAAAAATATGTGAATAAGCACAACTAGAAAATATCAGGCATATGGCATGAAACACATTTTCATTCATTTTCCAAAGGCGGAAAAGACGTTTCAACAGAATGCAAAATATTGTACTCTGATTTACTTGCCAAATAGAGCAAAATATGAATTTTACCAGAAACCAATAGCTAGTTTAAACTGAGAGAGTGTAGAGTAATTGTTCTATGAGCAAATATTCTGGACAAGTTAGACAGATGTGGGAATTTAAGAAGGACCTTCTTAAAGCCTGCTTGATTTTCCTTTTTACTTGCTGACTGAAAGCTTTTGTCCTGGTGAATTTCACTTCTGTAGCAATCCCAGTTTCTGGACACCAGAAAACAAGGGAGCCAGAGCTCTATTCATATACCCTGATAGAGCTCTATTATCAGGAGATTTCTGGACTCTTGTGTGCTCCTTGTTTTATAAAGCACGAGAGATGAAAGAGATATTAATCTCTTTGTTTATTAGCATCTGTTTCCTTCTAAATGGAATCATGAGCATTTCCAATGTCACTGGACAAGATGGGCAGACATGAAGTATTAAACAACTCAAGCAGCACAAATCCTTAGAAACAACAAATTTTAATTAGCTAATTGGAAGCCCATCATCCAACAGTAAACAGACAAACTGAATCAAACCTATTTCAAAAGACTGCCTTGAAGTGATGTTACTTCCAGAATAATTACAACCGTAATTCTCAGAAGTGAAGGGTGTGATTGTATTTACTTTTCAAGCAGATGTACCTATATTATAGGTTAAGCACATGTGTCAAAAATGACACTGCATAGCAATGGTTTCTCTTACTTATCAGATTTGTTTATCTGGGTAAACAGAGCTCATCTCTCCAGAAACCCAGCACAGAAGAAAGGACTACAGCTCCAGGAGTGAGCAAGATAGGAACAAAACCCAACTAGCGAGGCAGAGTTCTTTATTTATTGCTCCCAGCAGGTGTCAGATGCCATGGTTTCTTTGCAACCATCGACACCCTGGGACTTTTTAGTTCCATATCCAAGACAAGGAAGACAGAGGATGGCAACTAACCCCAAGAGATTAGATACCTGAATCCTATCCCAACTACTGGGAGACTCCAGCTGTGCTTAAATGTTTTGTTTTGTTGTTGTTGTTGATTTTTTTTTTTTTGNATGGAGTCAAAAATATGTGAATAAGCACAACTAGAAAATATCAGGCATATGGCATGAAACACATTTTCATTCATTTTCCAAAGGCGGAAAAGACGTTTCAACAGAATGCAAAATATTGTACTCTGATTTACTTGCCAAATAGAGCAAAATATGAATTTTACCAGAAACCAATAGCTAGTTTAAACTGAGAGAGTGTAGAGTAATTGTTTTATGAGCAAATATTCTGGACAAGTTAGACAGATGTGGGAATTTAAGAAGGACCTTCTTAAAGCCTGCTTGATTTTCCTTTTTACTTGCTGACTGAAAGCTTTTGTCCTGGTGAATTTCACTTCTGTAGCAATCCCAGTTTCTGGACACCAGAAAACAAGGGAGCCAGAGCTCTATTCATATACCCTGATAGAGCTCTATTATCAGGAGATTTCTGGACTCTTGTGTGCTCCTTGTTTTATAAAGCACGAGAGATGAAAGAGATATTAATCTCTTTGTTTATTAGCATCTGTTTCCTTCTAAATGGAATCATGAGCATTTCCAATGTCACTGGACAAGATGGGCAGACATGAAGTATTAAACAACTCAAGCAGCACAAATCCTTAGAAACAACAAATTTTAATTAGCTAATTGGAAGCCCATCATCCAACAGTAAACAGACAAACTGAATCAAACCTATTTCAAAAGACTGCCTTGAAGTGATGTTACTTCCAGAATAATTACAACCGTAATTCTCAGAAGTGAAGGGTGTGATTGTATTTACTTTTCAAGCAGATGTACCTATATTATAGGTTAAGCACATGTGTCAAAAATGACACTGCATAGCAATGGTTTCTCTTACTTATCAGATTTGTTTATCTGGGTAAACAGAGCTCATCTCTCCAGAAACCCAGCACAGAAGAAAGGACTACAGCTCCAAGAGTGAGCAAGATAGGAACAAAACCCAACTAGCGAGGCAGAGTTCTTTATTTATTGCTCCCAGCAGGTGTCAGATGCCATGGTTTCTTTGCAACCATCGACACCCTGGGACTTTTTAGTTCCATATCCAAGACAAGGAAGACAGAGGATGGCAACTAACCCCAAGAGATTAGATACCTGAATCCTATCCCAACTACTGGGAGACTCCAGCTGTGCTTAAATGTTTTGTTTTGTTGTTGTTGTTGTTTTTTTTTTTTTTGAGAATTTCTGATGCTCAGTGGTTGCTGATTACTTCCAGATTTTAGTTCTACCCCAGTGGAGCTTTGCTACAAAGTTTATCTGTTGTTAAAATTGCAGTTGCTACAGGAAATGTCTCCTCTTAAGCCAGTTCTCAGGATCTGAACTGTTACAAAGGTTAAACAAACAAACAAATAAACAAAGCCTACTTACTATTTAGAAATGCATTCATGGCACTGATGGAGAGTTAGTAAGAATGTGTGGTAAGACTGGTGGCATTGGTTGATGAGTCTCATCAAACACTCTCAGGACCAAGATGTGATTGCTTCAGTTACTACATCAATGCTTGTAAAGGGCTCCAGTGTTTGTTCTTTATTCAATATATCTAAACTGACAAAGAAAACTAATTTTTGAAATTAGAATAGTGGCCTATCTATTAAGGGGAAAAACCATTCGCAACCCCGCCAAAGTTCAGTATTTTTCCCTCACTAGTAAAGAACACTCAGACTAGATCGCAATATTTCACTGACAACTGAATTGTTTAAGAACCAAAACCATTGTCTAAGACTGTGAGTGTGTATACCTGTATGTTCGTGTGTACCTTGTTGTATGTGTGTGTGTCATGTGCTCAGTCACGTCTGACTCTTTGTGACCCCATGGTCTATAGCCTGCCAGGCTTCTCTGTCCATGGGATTTCCCAAGCAAGAATACTGGAGTGGTTTGCCATTTCCTCCTTCAGGGGATCTTCCGGACCCAGGGATTGAACCCACAAGCCAAAGTCTCCTGCATTGAAGGTGGATTCTTACTCTGCTGAACTATCAAGGAAGCCCACACACACATAGACACACACACACACATTAGTATTCGAGTGTGTGTGTGTGTGTGTGTGTGTGTGTGTACACATCTTAGGTATCGAATTGACATTTTTAGATGAATATGAGATTTTAAAACACTTGATTGCACTAAATGCATGCTTCCATGGCTCAGAATTGTTCTGACTATCTCTTGATGTAAAAACACTGCTTCTGTTGTGTTGCAACTGCTATTGTCAGAAACCTGGGTTGCTGGAGATACTGCTTCTTGGAGGCCTGTTCTGCCTGAAGGTTTTCCTCTAGAAATATTTCCTATCCTGAACCAAGCCTAGCAATTGCCCTTCTGCTGCTCCTCCTTCCCCTCCCAACTACACTGAATACAGACAGCTAAACATGTCCCTCTTTTGAGCAATTGGTGAGAATCTTTTCAAGTAGGTCTAGACTAACTAAGCTCCACGTGACAAAAGTTAATATTCTTCAAATATAAAACCACTTCATTCCAGAGACAGACATTTTATGTCCTTTCACAGGAAAATAAAAAGTCACTCAACATATCAATGGATGTTAAATCTTAAATCACCTCTTTTGTTGGCTTAAATCACTTTTTGCTGGGCACGAAAGAACAAACATTTGCCTAGATCATATTCATCAAGCTCGCAACATGCCTATATACAGTCTGAATTACAAAGATGAATGAAGCTCATGGCCACACATGCAATGTGATGATGCAAACAGGTTATCAAGCTGATGATGCTTAGTCTTCTACCGTTCTTCTGTGAGACCATCCAGGTAACTGAGGGATAAGTGTGGCTTCCTCTCATAGATCATTGGAGATGAGAAAGAGTCAGACACAACTGAGTGACTGAACTGAACTGAACAACATATCTTTTCAGTTCCTCACCATATCTTTTTACACCTTTGGAATGTATCACCATGTGCATCTCTAGAGAACCTTGCTACATACCTTCCTAGCAAGACTGTTCCAGTTATAGAACCTAGAAGAACCGATGTCTTGAGGAGCCACTGCCTGTGCGTGATAAATCGTTATGAAATGCAGCCTATAGTTTTCAGTGTTACAAGGCTTGAACTGGCCAGAAAAGGGTTGCATTTCACAAAATCTTATCACAAGCTTCTGTACCAGGAAGCAGAAATTTAGCCTTGCCATTGCAATTTGTCACACATCTCTGTAGTTTATAGCTTACTGAAGTTAATTCTTCTCAGAACATGAGCCTTGTACTAGAGAAAAGGTAATTTGCTTTAAAAGATCAAGAGCAGAAATGAGATGCAATGCCCATAATTTGTGGAGGATAATAATCACATTAATTTCAGAATAATTATGCCCATTATTATATCATATCCATAGCTCACACTACATTATATATTGTCTCTAAACATTAAAGGCAAGAGAATTAATGAAAACTTAAGTACACAAACATTTATTCAATGCTGTGTTGGTGATGGTTTAGTT
The DNA here is from genome assembly GCA_006410615.1 of Neotragus moschatus. Classification (NCBI taxonomy): domain Eukaryota; kingdom Metazoa; phylum Chordata; class Mammalia; order Artiodactyla; family Bovidae; genus Neotragus; species Neotragus moschatus. The sequence continues at coordinate 5,091,035 of SJYA01000587.1, forward strand.
AACTAAGTTATGTTCGACTCTTGCGTCCTCATGGACTGTAGCCTGCTAGGCTCCTCTGTCCATGAGGATTCTCCAGGCAAGAATACTGGAGTGGGTTGCCATTTCCTTCTCCAGGGGATCTTCCTGACCTAGGAATTGAACCCACATCTCCTGCATTGCAGGCAGATTCTTTACTGACTGAGCTACAAGGAAAGCCCTTGTATACCACACTCAAAATGGGTACTTAAGCACAGAATTAGTGATTAGGACCTGAGTCCTGATTTATAGGGCTCACAGACTGGTGAAGAAGGCAGATATACTTGCAACTAATGATCATATAAAGAAAACTGTAAGGACTGCCAGGCTCAGATTAGCACCAGATTGTTATGGGGCATAGATGAGTGGTGTGTCATCCAAATAGGAAACTGTGGCTAGTAGCACAAAAGGAGGAAATTGGCTTACACAGTATGAACATGGAGCTGATGCTTGTAGAAGCCATAATCTTTGGTAGCAAGTTACATAAAGCAAAGTCAAACTTTCTTTGGTAAAAAAGTACCAATCTGTCACTTCACAAATTGAGAACTTTAAGGGTGAATCTGGAGATTAATGCTAAAGTGGAAATTTAGAGCTAAGGGGGATCTCATTTAGCTTTTCACTGTATATCAGTTGTTGTTAAGTTGCTAAGTTACATCTGATCCTTTGCAACCCCATGGACTGCAGCATGCCAGGCTTTCCTGTCCTTCCTTGTCTTCTGGAGTTTGCTGAAACTCATGTCCATTGAGTCAGTAATGTTATCTAATCATTTCATTCTCTGCTAGTCCCTTCTCCCCTTGCCCTCAATATCAGTTACATTCTTATCAAAATATCTTCTGTCTGGGGTTGCAACCATGGCCAAGAACAGCTTGAGTTCACAGTTACTACTTTATGACCAGAGAATGAAGTGTCTTCTCTAGCCTTATTCCATTTTGAAAAATCCAAGTTAAAGCTCTTTCTAGCTCAGCTGTCATCACCTACCTAATTTTCAGACCAATTACCAAGGCAGGGGAGGAAGGGGTTTTAGGAAAGTCAAAAATAGTAGTTTCACACCACAAAGAATTTGAAGAAAATGGAAACTAGATTAGTTAGAAACACTTGTGGTGTAAGTCTGCAGATGAAAGGGAAGAAAAACTGTAGACAGGAGTACAAATAATACAGCAAAGATATTTGGGGGGGTGGTTGTGCAGCATATCAAGTATGATTTACAGTAATTATTTTTCTATTGACCATCGGAAAGCATAAAATATTTGCAGACATGATTAGCTCTGTCATATGGAGAGGGGAGGAGAGTAATGAAAGGGAAGTCAGGGAGAATATCAGACTAGGGTCAAGAAAAATAGCTTCTAGTTCTGATCTGCCATGATTTAGCTAACAGTGTTTCGGCAAATTATCTCTCTTGGCATTGGGCTCCACATTTACAGAATGGAAATCAGAATGTCTCTTCTATGAATCGCATAATTCTAGTAAGAAAGAATGAGCACGATTGTACCTGAATAAGTTAGAAATCCAAAATAAACGCAAGGTATTATTGACTGTAATATTAATGCCACTCAAAATTTTATTCAGTTAAAGGATTCAAAACCTGATTTTAAATTTGCCAGCCTGGATCTTGTCTAAATTGCGTACTTATCTAGACAGTAAATAAAATGAAAGGGGAAAATAAAAATTTCCTTGCAATTAATAAAATAAAATAACATTAGATATCAATATTTTATTCTAATTGCTCAAGAGATAAGCTATGAAAATGAAAGAAAGTCAATATGATTTAATGGCAATAGAGTTGGGCTTTGGGCTTTGAGCCAATGGAGTTGCCAATGGGCTTTGGCAATAGAGTTGCCTGGCATTTAGTACTCACTCTACACACTTGTGATTCCTTGGGAAATGACTTAATCTCTCTGAACCATAATCAAATGGGAAATAAATTTATTTTCATAGGTAAAATGTTAACATCTCTAAGCCTCATCTGCAAAGTAGCAATACCATAAAAAAATTAAACATTAAAAAAATGTTATTCAATAAATGTCTGTTCCTCTGTATTCTTAATTCATTACATGGACCTAAACGTTCTTGTTCCAGACTCCCACTACAAATATCAACCAAATACAGTAAAATTAAACTGTACATAAAAGAAATCCACCAAATTGACAACTCTTCAAAGATCCCTCCACACCTTTTAAAGCAAATATTATAACACATATGAAGAGCACTGTACTCATTGATCTGGATATGCTTACTAATACAAAGAAAGCAAGAAATTAATAGTCACTTCAGGGAATAAAATAAATAAATATAACAAACCAAAGAAAAAAATTTAGGGAGAGATCATCCTTTCTTGCTTTCCTTTGGAAGTAAAAGAAAAAAACAACCAAACAATAATCTATTTGAGGAAATTATTATATAATTTTGAAATTGTAAGTAAAGGTTGGGGTTTAATTTAAGAATATAGTTTTCTATCTGAAGGAAATTGCTCTTATGAATCATTTTGCTTTCAGGCATACAAGTATGATCATTTTGTTTTTAGGCATACAAGAAGTTTAAGGCATATTATTTATTAGATGGTTTTAGACTGCAATGATAGGAAAGCTAAGAGCTGAGTAAGAAATTTGACCTTTTCCTTCCCACCTTTTAACTTTTTGATTCTGGTTTAACATTACATAGAAAATGATTGTAAAATATAACATTTTCCATTGTGCAGGGCACACAAATACTTGCATAGTGTTTATCACAAGCTCTGCTGAACTTCTGAACCATTTTTGTTGTCTGAGCAAACTTTGGCAATATTACAGTTTTTTACTTTTGGTAGCACTTTTATCATTTTAATTGTAACTTGACAGTTTGATGATGCTGAAGTCTGAATGATAATTAGAGGTCTCATCATTTTTTACCAAATAGATGAGGATGGTTTTTTTAAACCCCTAGTAATGGACTGTCCATCTTTAAAATATAATCCCCCTGGAACAGCTGTAGTGACTTCTTCTATTGTATACCACAGTATACCTATGGTATATTTTACTCTGTGATGCAGCTACTTCTATTGAGTATGTGACATAATAAGAAAGAGGGAAAAAGTGTAATAACAATTACTCTTGATTAACTTTCAGTGTGATTACCATGGGTGATGTTCTTTAATCATTCCATTAGATGTGGTAAGATAGACCTATGGGCAAGGAAAAGAAAGTAAATAAAAATAGAAGAGAAAAACAAAAGAAACAGAAAGAAGAGAAACTGATAAAGACTTCCAGAATTATAAATCTTGCCTTCAGTAATTCAGTTGAGACTACTGAGAAAGAGAGACTCCTGACTTGCCTTTTCTCTAACCTCCCAGTCATAAATTTTGGTCAGTCTTTAAATAATCAAGCCTCAGAAAAAGGTTAATTTGGGGCGAAGGGAGTGTAGAGACTCTTAATACTTGCTGTTCATGATCATAAAAGATGGAATATTAGTTGGGCTTCCCTGGTGGCTCAGAGGTTAAAGCATCTGCCTGCAATGCGGGAGACCTGGGTTTGATCCCTGGGTCGGGAAGATTCCTTGGAGAAGGAAATGGCAACCCACTCCAGTATTCTTGCCTGGAGAATCCCATGGACGGAGGAGCCTGGTGAGCTACAGTCCACAGGGTTGCAAAGAGTTGGACACAACTGAGTGACTTCACTATCACTACTATAATTGCACCCAAGCCTGAGTATTAGAATTCCTAGGTGGTCCAAGTTATTCAAGCCATTTATTCAAATCATGCCAAGCAAATACCTGCCCTCTGGCACAGAATCCCATCACCCACTGAGCTCACCCTGGTGGTCCTAAGGTTGGTCTTAAAACTGCCTGTCACTTTATCTACATGCACCACCAATTCCAACAATCTATCTATTTATTGATTTATTTATTGTCAGTTTTGCCTATGGTATTGAAAGCTCCATGACAACAGGGTCAATCAGGCCAGGCCTATAGTAGATAATAAAGCCTTATTTAATTGAAAGAATAAACTGATGTGGTTTCTGTCTGAGTCATTTTAGTAAAATTTATCCACTTAGGCTATAGACCAAGATTTCTCAAATTTGAGGAATAAATGAACCACTTCTAAAGGGACAATTTATCTTGAACTTGTGAGACTCTCCATTAGATCCAAGAGATCTAGAAATACCAGTTAAAATTCAAAGTCTTAAATAAACAAATGTAGCTTGTTTTATTAATTATTTTGGCAAAATAGATGATTCCTACTTAAAATTAGTTAAAATTGCATGTGTGTGCTTTCAAATTATAACAAAAATGAAAGTACAATATTTAGAAAGTTTTATATATCCTCAAAATATAAATATTGATATAAATATATCATAAATATATAATATAAATATCAGCTTCTGATAGCTCACAGACAAAAATCTGGGAAACAGTAATGCAGACACTTTAAGGTTCACACTGGCAATGGACAAAGGGAGAAATATTTTATTCATATTTTGGAGCAGCAATGATAGGGACTAGAGTTGATCCAACTCTAATATTTTCTGTAGTGACTGAGAAAATGGAGAAAGTAGCCTAGTTTACCTAAGGTTAAGTGGATTATATGATTTAAATAACTCAAGAAAATGTCTTTAGGGAACAAGCAATCACCATCGCAACTTTATCATTATTTTATAAGCATTATGGGGAAAAAAAACCACATTGTACCAAATCATCACTGTTTTTCAAAAATTTTCTCATTTCAGTGCTATGAAAGTTAACTTGATATTTGCAATTTTATATAGCAGAGAAACAACAAAAATTAGCCAATGCACCAAAGCAACAGAGCAGGAAAATATCATAGCTAAAATTGAAACATAATTTTAACCATCCTTAAAAGACCTAAGGGAAGCACTTTGATAATGATGAGAAAATGTTTGCTAAGGTACAATTGTATATCTAAATTTTAAAGAATTTAACTAAAGTTGCCTAATGTTTATGGTTCAGCTGCTATGTCATGTCTAACTCTTGCAACCACATGAACTGGTGCCCTTTATAGCCAGGCTTCTCGGTCTGGGAGATTTCCCAGGCAAGAATACTGGATTGGGTTGTCATTTCCTTCTCCAGGAAATCTTCCTGACTCAGGGATCAAACCCACATACTCTTCATTGCAGGCAGATTCTTTACTACTGAACCATCAGGGAAGCCTGCTGCTGCTAAGTCGCCTCAGTCATGGCCGACTCTGTGTGACCCCGTAGATGGCAGCCCACCAGGCTCCCCCGTCCCTGGGATTCTCCAGGCAAGAACCCTGGAGTGGGTTGCCATTTTCTTCTCCAATGCATGAAAGTGAAAATGAAGTCGCTCAACTGTGTTCGACACTTTGTGACCCCATGGACTGCAGCCTACCAGGCTCCTCTGCCTATGACCTAAGGTTGCCTAATACCTTTCTTTATACTTGTAGATGTACAATTGAAATTGAAATAAATTTATACTTATGTAAGTTCAAAAACTTAGCTCTCTAGACACAATTTATGAATGAAGAGGCAGAAGGAAAAATCTAGAAACTTAAAAGAATAAGGTCTAATAAAATTAATAAACTTTGAAAAGGTAATTTTCTTCTAAAAGTTTAACAAACCAAGTAAATTTTGTGTTGTTTTTACTGCTATTATGTATTCAAAAAACTTAAAATATTCTGTTTTACAGAGTATAAAAATTTTATAGGAATACAAAATGCATGGGAAAAAGCACAATATAATAGCAGTGATAATTAAGAGAATTAAAACTTTATATTTATTTAAATGCTCTGTGAACAGCCTAACTACCCCTTATAGTAACAATAAGAATAGAGAGAGGGAGGCTGGGATTGAGAGCAGTTTCTTAGTCTGTATGCCATCACATTTATCCATTCAAATATTTGTTGATTGTTTGCTTTTGTCAAGGCATTACATGGTGATTTGAGGATAACAAAGATGGATAGAATGCCAACTTTGCTTTTTGGAGGGGTAGAAAAATACTCCTAAACAAATACAAGGGATATATGGCTTTGTACAGATAAAACTAAAATTCTAGGAAGTTCTGAGGGATAGGCTGAGGGAATCAGAGAAGACTTCATGGAGGAAGAGTATATGATGTAAGCTTTGAAGGATGAGTCCACTTTGGACCTTTGGCAAGGACATTTAGGGCACAAAGCTAACGGAACAAGGACAATATATAAAGAGTCTAGAATTTAGTATGCAGGAATATTGGCTTTACATCAGAAGCTTGATGCTATTTGAGTTAAACTCCAGGATTCTGTCTGAGTTTGTTCAGTAATTTGTGATTAGTCAGCAGATTAACTAGAGGTTGACTCTTCTAAGAAGACCCCAGTTGGGATACTTGGTCCTTGCTTCCTGCAACTCATCTTCCCATAGGCTGTCCCAGGTTGTTCATGGGGCAGCCAAGTGGGTTTCAATACAGCCAGTAGAAGCCTGGACAAAAAACTGGAGATAGTTAAAGTAAAGGAAAAGTCACAGTCATATTCAATTTGTGACCCCTGGGATTCTATACAGTCCCTGGGATTCTCTAGGCCAGAATACTGGACTGGGTAGCCTTTCCTTTCTCCAGGGGATCTTCCCATCCCAGGGATTTAACTCAGGTCTCCTGCATTGAGGGTGGATTCTTTACCAGCTGAGCTACAAGGGAAGCCCAAGAATACTGGAATGGGTAGCCTTTCCTTTCTCCAGGGGATCTTCCTGACTCAGGAATCGAACTGGGATCTCCTGCATTGCAGGTGGATTCTTTACCAACTGAGCTATCAGAGAAGCTCCTGAACTGGAAATGGTTACTTCCATTACCTTCTCTTGGCCAAAGTAAGTTCCAAGGCCTGCCCAGAGGAAAAAACAGAATTAACCATTTGATGGGAGAACAGCAAAATCATATCACAAAAGTTGTGGATGTCAAAAAGAATGAAGAATTGGGGCTATTTTGTAATCAATCTACCACACGTGCAGTAAGAAAGAAAAGTTATTCTAAAACATTTAGGGACAGTCCATTTTTCTAAGTTAGACACTAGATTTTAATCTCTGTGTACAGAGATTACACAACCAGTACACACTCTCATTTTCATTCTTAAAAACTGGGCACTCTCTGCTTTACTTTACAGCTGAATTTTTCTCCTGTCACTGGCAGAAGCTATAAAGGACCAGTCAAAGCATTTTATTTTCCTTCTTCAATTCAGTGTCTTTTAACTTATCAATGCCATTACAATGCAGGAACATCAGTTAATGCTGAATTACAAAGGGATTCTTGTGAGATTGCCTATTACAGCTGTCCTCATGCCAAAACTGTTCGCAGTGATAAATGTTTTATACTGAATACCAAATACACTCATAATTATTTTGCCATTTACTGAAAGTGTTGCCAGTATACCTTTGATTTTAAAGAAACTACACATCTTTATCCACTCAAAAATAAAATCCTATGCTCATGAGATCTACACAAAGGCCCTTTTATGTGGGTCAAAAATGATGCTTCCTCCATGCCCTTTTAATATGTTCTCTCTGAAGTTCTCTCTGCTGCCCTTAGGGCTGTCCACATACTGGTGATAAGCATGTAACTTGCATAGCAAACTCCCTCCCTCCCTTACTCACATCACAATATCCAGAGTTCAATATGTCCCATAATAAAATGATATATTTTTGTATGCTCAACACATATTGCTAAGGTATTGCTTTGTGAATAGACCCCTACAACACAGATACAGTTTACCAGGAACTTAGCATTTAAACGACTTTCATCTTGACAATGACTGACATGTCTCGCTGAGAATATTATATATTTAGAAGAGTTTTTTTTTTGAAGGCCCCATACTTAAGAATCATGTCTCATCATATTCAGTGAACTTCTGAACTAAGTCTTAAATGTTTAAAGAAGGGTCACAAAGCCACTCTGCAACAAAAGTCTGCAACTTGCACCCAACTCGTATCACAGAAGAAATTCATGCATAGAATAATTTTTCCTAAGTTTTCTTTCCATTTAAAGAAAGAAAGAAAACCTCTTCTCCTTTTAGCTTTGAATATTTATCACTGAGATGAAAACTTGTGCTGGAGACCAACAAAGTAAAAGGCAAACTCTAGGGGATGAAAGTATATCACATTCTTCATAAACTTTGTAGGAATTTCTTCAACACGTGCTTCTCCATTTATACAATAGATCAAGGAAGGCTAGAATCCAATTTCAAATCAAATAACCCCCATATCGATGTGCAGGATAGTTGACAGTGCACTCTCACCAACTCTGTGCTTCCTGGTGGGTAATGTTCACAGTGCAACCTAGAGTAGCCATTTGGCAGAAAACTGCTCTAGTCAAATTGAAATAGCCTTTAGAACCTTGGTTAAAATGGAGACCATAATGTATGCTTGTCATTTGATGAAAAATAGTGCGTTTAAATTAAGGGGAAAAAAATCTTGTCACCCAGATCTGAGCGTGCACAATGACACAAGTGTCAAGATCTTCTTTTAAAGTGTTAAGGTACAGTACTGCTCGGCAGCATAATTTGTAAGGAANTAGCCTTTAGAACCTTGGTTAAAATGGAGACCATAATGTATGCTTGTCATTTGATGAAAAATAGTGCGTTTAAATTAAGGGGAAAAAAATCTTGTCACCCAGATCTGAGCGTGCACAATGACACAAGTGTCAAGATCTTCTTTTAAAGTGTTAAGGTACAGTACTGCTCGGCAGCATAATTTGTAAGGAAACATGGGATCATGTGCTGGGGATGGAAGATTTGCTGCCTGATACCAGCCAAGGGGAGTGATAAAATATGTTTCTTCCAGATAATTACTTGCTGCTCAAGGAAAGTGGCATTTCTAAATTGATATTTCAACTCAGCATAAACAGATTATCCTGCACAGGTAGACACAAGCTAGTTTTTGTCAAGCGATTGGACTTGAGATTGCTCAATGCCATGTAAGACTAATTTTGTTTTATGCTTACAAAGCAGTACAGCTTCTCTAGAGGTAAGGAAATGTCCACTTATGTAGATACAATGAAAGATTTAAATGTCAGGTGGCAAAAGAAAAAAAATTAATTTTGACTGTTTAAAAAGATTCTGAGACTATTCATGCTACAAAAAGCTCTATAAAGATTTAGAAGTGAAGCATTTTCATGGTATTTAGAATGTCTCAGCTTGATGAAGGAATAATTTATCTTCAAGACAACTATTCTAAAGGATCTATATGCATCTTATTTAATTCTTAACATAACCCTGAGAATTAGAGAGTAGTATTATTTAAATTATACAAGAGGGCCTAGAGGATCCATCCCACGGTGAAAGTCAGAAGGGCAGCAGTGAGGAGATACCCCTCGTCCAAGGTAAGGAGCAGCGGCTGTGCTTTGCTGGAGCAGCCGTGAAGAGATACCCCACGTGCAAGTTACGAGAAACCCAAGTAAGATGGTTGGTGTTGCAAGAGGGCATCAGAGGGCAGACACACTGAAACCATACTCACAGAAAACTAGNTGTACCACAATGTTCATCGCAGCACTGTTTATAATAGCCAGGACATGGAAGCAACCTAGATGTCCATCAGCAGACGAATGGATAAGAAAGCTGTGGTACATATACACAATGAAATATTACTCAGCCATTAGAAAGAATACATTTGAATCAGTTCTAACGATGTGGATGAAATTGGAGCCGATTATACAGAGTGAAGTAAGCCACAAAGAAAAACACCAATACAGTATACTAACACATATATATGGAATTTAGAAAGATGATAACGATAACCCTGTATGCGAGAAGAGACACAGATGTATTGAACAGTCTTTTGGACTCTGTGGGAGAGGGCGAGGGTGGAATGATTTGGGAGAACGGCATTGAAACATGTATAATACCATATAAGAAACTAATCTCCAGTCTAGGTTCGATATAGGATACAGGATGCTTGGGGCTGGTGCACTGGGATGACCCAGAGGGATGGTATAGGGAGGGAGGTGGGAGGGAGGTTCAGGATTGGGAATACGTGAACACCTGTGGCAGATTCATGTTGATGTATGGCAAAACCAATACAATATTGTAAAGTAAAAATAAATAAATAAATAAAAATCAAATCAAAATTGAAAAAAAAAATCTCATTCTGTCAATCTGCTGAGTGATTAAGCTTGATCTCAACTAGGTTCCAATTTCTACCTCCAAATTGATACAGTCAAGCATATCACAAAGGGACCCTAGGTATAAGAATCACCCTCTCAGAAAGAGGAGAGGTTGAGAAAGTGGAAAGGTGGGGGTGGGGAGTAAGTGACTGGGAAATAACAGATATAGTTAATATTAATAACAAACATAGCCTTTCTTTATGCTTATTACACAGTGTAGCTCTTCTCTTTCAGTGCCTGGACCATGCCAAGCTCTCTCCCACTTCAAGGTCTCAGCAAAGGCTGATCCCTTACCATTTCCCCCTAGTCTATAACTGGTTATTTCACACCTATTTATTAAAACATATATCTTTTTTTTTTTTTTAACAATTATATGCTTGGTTATTTGGCTACACTGGGTCTTAGTTGCAGCACATGGAATCTTCCCTCTTTGTAGAGGCATGTGGCAGGAGGGGGTTTTAGTTGCAGTGAACTCTTAGTTGTGGCATGTGGGATCTAGTTCCCTGGCCAGGGATTGAACTCTGCCCGCTGCATTGGGAGCGCAGAGTCATAGCCACTGGACCACCAGGGAAGTCCCTTTACTGATCATTTAGATCTTAGCTTAAATGTCTCTTATGAACAGATAGCTCCCCTAAACGCTCCAGATTATAATTTCTCATAACATCTTTTCCTTGTTCTTCAATCTCAGTGTGAAACTATGTATTTGTCCATGTTCTTATCCTCAACAAGCCTTTAAGTTCCATGAGGGCAAAGAATGTATCAACCTTGTTAAATGATGTATTTCCCATACCTGGAAAACTAGACTAATAAATCAATAAGCCTCTCTACTGCAATAGTATGAAAAAGCAGGTTGGGTGTTTTGGTGGCTGGACACATTCCTGATTTTAATATTTGAATGTGAATATGGAAATGATGTGATTTTTGGAAGGCATTTTGCTTTCGTAATGGGCTAGTAAACGAGGAGTTGATATTATTCTAAACTTTCGTAAGTGGCGTCATATGTGTATCTGCATAACATTGGCCTTTAAAAACCGATAATGTCAACAGTTACCATGTGTTGTGGCGCTAGTGGTAAAGAGCCCGCCTGCCAGTGCAGGAGACATAAGAAACTCGGGTTTCATCCCTGGGTTGAGAAGAGCCTCTGGAGGAGGGCATGGCAACCCACCAGTATTCTTGCCTGGAAAATTCCATGGACAGAGGAGCCTGGCAGGCTACAGTCCATGGGGCTGCAAAGAGTCAGACACTGAAGTGACTCAGCACGCACCATGTGTTGAGCACTTACTCAGTGCCAGACACTGTGCCTTTTTGTAGACATCATTTCATCTTCACAATCACCCATGACGTTGTGATGATTGCCATTTTACTGATGAGGATGCTGAAATTCAGAGAGAGAGAACAATGACCAACAGCTTACACGCTGGTAAGAATTAAGGCCCATGTCTGTTTTTATCAACAATATAACTAAAATTTGTAACTTCTAAATAATTCATTTTAAGAATAATTTAGTAGGCATTTTGCCCCCTTTTCTAAGTCAAGATAAAGGAAAGGAAATGATCTAAGCTGTAAATAGCAAAAAGTCTTCAGAGAACTTTCCTGCCTTGACAAAAAGTAAGTAAAGCAGATACCTGTCTGTGCAGAAGTGTGAGAACCCCCAAGAAGTCCAGTGTGGAGAAGATATATCTCCTAGCCACCAAGAGCCATGAAGGTCTCTGTGGGAAGTTAAGTTCAGATTGGCAGGTTGAATTCAGTGGTGTGCCAGCTCACAAAAGCTGATTGTTCAATTTTTAGGAATTTTGTGAGCTGGTTATTGGATGTAGCCATTATTAAAAATAAAATTTATAAATATATAATTTGAAATTATACTAAAAACAAAGATACTACAAGGTCAAAACTAATCACTTCTTAATTACTATATTTTACTTTTATCTATGCTCTTGAGTTGTTTCCATCTATTGACACTAAATGGTGGAAATATTAATACTGTTTAGTGATTAGTGTGCCACTGTGCATCTCTTTTTACTCTGTGTTCAGTTATGTCATATAGGTAGCTTGAAGAGGTCCATCATGGAGCATTTATACCATTTGTTGTTTTTCAATCACTAAGTCATGTCTAATTCTTTGTGACACCATGGACTGCAGCATGCCAGACCTCCCTGTCTATCACCAACTCCTGGTGCCTGATCAAACTCATGTCCATAGAGTTGGTGATACCATCCAACCATCTCATCCTCTGTCATCCCTTTCTCCTCCTGCCTTAAATCTGCCCCAGCAGCAGGGTCTTTTCAAATGAGTCAGTTCTTCACATCAGGTAGCCAAAGTATTTGAATTTCAGCTTCAGCATCAGCCGTTCCAATTAATATTCAGGACTGATTTCCTTTAGTATTGGCTAATTTGATTTCCTTGCAGTCCAAGGGACTCTCAAGAGTCTTCTTCAACACCACAGTTTGCAGTCCAAGGGACTCTCAAGAGTCTTCTTCAACACCACAGTTTGAAAGCATCAGTTCTTTAGCACTCAGCTTTCTTTGTGGTCCAACTTTCACATCTGTACATGACTACTGGAAAAATCATGGCTTTGACTATATAGACCTTTGTCGGCAAAGTGATGTCTCTGCTTTTTAATACATTATCTAGATTTGTCATGGGCTTCCCTGACAGTTCAGCTCGTAAAGAATATGCCTGCAGTGCAGGAGACCCCAGTTTGATTTCTGGGTTGGGAAGATTCCTTGGAGAAGAGATAGATTAACCACTCCTATATTCTGACCTGGAGAATTCCATGGACAGAGGAGCCTGGGAGACTACACTCCAGGGGTTGCAAAGAGTCAGACATGACTGAGTGACTTTCAATTTCGCTTTCTGGGCTTGTCATAAATTTTCTTCCAAGAAGCAAGTGTCTTTTAATTTCATGGCTGCAGTCATTGTCTGCAGTGCTTTTGGAGCCCAAGAAAATAAAATCTGTCTCTATTTCCACTTTTCCCCCATCTATTTGCCTTGAAGTGATGGGACCAGATGCCATGATCTTAGTTTTTTGCATGTTGAGTTTTAAGTCAGCTTTTTCACCTCCTCTTTCACTCTCATCAGATGCTCTTTGGTTTCTTTTCACTTTCTGCCATTAGAGTAGTATCATCTGCATATCTGAGGCTGCTGATGTTTCTCCCAGCAATCTTGATTCCAGCTTGTGATTCACCTAGCCCAGCATTTGCATGATGTACTCTGCATAGAAGTTAAATAAGCAGGGTGGCAATGTACAGCCTCAATGTACTCTTTTCCAAATTTTGAACCAGTCTGTTGTTCCATGTCCCATTCTAACTGTTTCTTCTTGACCTGCATACGGGAGGCAGGTAACATGGTCTGATATTCCCATCTCTTTAAGAATTTTCCACAGTTTGTTGTCATCCACACAGTTTTAGCATAGTCAACGAAGCAGAAGTAGATTTTTTTTTCTCTTGCTTTTTCTATGATCCAACAGATGTTGGCAGTTTGATCTCTGGTTTCTCTGCCTTTTCTACATTCGGCTTGTACATTAAGAGGTTCTTGGTTCATGTACTATTGAAGCCTAGCTTGAAGGATTTTGAGCATTACCTTGCTAGCATGTGAAATGACTGCAATTGCACGGTAGTTTATACTTAGAAATCAGCAAATGCTACATATCAGCCTCCACTCTCCCAAAAGATTGTTGCTAAACATTTATGAGGACACCACCAATTTATTCCCTGCGAAAGGGGCAAGGTTCAGAGCCAATGTCAAAAGCAAAAAACAGTAATTAAAACTACTGTTGCCTGTGGTTGCTGTCCTCTGTATTTAGGGAAACTAACACTCAGGGGTTTTAAGGAATGGGGCTTGGTGTCTTACAAATAAAAATGTTTGGTGTGGGTATTCTTTAGTTAAAAAGAAAAGAAAAACACTGATGAGAATGTAGTTATGAAGGAGAAATTAGACACTATTAATATAAACTCAATTTGAAAAAAAATTTAGGGGCTAGAGAGTCTCATTAAATAACTATGAATGGCAGAAAAATAAATGACCCAATCAAAAAATGGGCCAAAGAACTAAATAGACATTTCTCCAAAGAAGACATATGGATGGCTAACAAACACATGAAAAGGTGCTTAACATCACTCATTATCAGAGAAATGCAAATCAAAACCACGATGAGGTACCATTTTACACCAGTCAGAATGGCTGTGATCCAAAAGTCAGCAAGCAATAAATGCTGGAGAGGGTGTGGAGAAAAGGGAACCCTCTTACACTGTTGGTGGGAATGCAAATTAGTANGATGGCTAACAAACACATGAAAAGATGCTCAACATCACTCATTATCAGAGAAATGCAAATCAAAACCACGATGAGGTACCATTTTACACCAGTCAGAATGGCTGCGATCCAAAAGTCTACAAGCAATAAATGCTGGAGAGGGTGTGGAGAAAAGGGAACCCTCTTACACTGTTGGTGGGAATGTAAGCTAGTACAGCCACTATGGAGAACAGTGTGGAGATTCCTTAAAAGACTACAAATAGAACTGCCTTATGACCCAGCAATCCCACTGCTGGGCATATACACTGAGGAAACCAGAATTGAAAGAGACACGTGTACCCCAATGTTCATTGCAGCACTGTTTATAATAGCCAGGACATGGAAGCAGCCTAGATATCCATCAGCAGAAAAAAATTTTTTTTAATAAATCATGAAAAATTTGAAACGTGGAGAAAACATATAAGTTAAGTTTTATCAACATGGAGTACAAAATATGATGTTATCTCATTCAGAGGAATCTGGTTTTTGAGCACTCCACCCTTCCTTTTTCAGCAAGAGTGTTTTGAAGTTTTCATTCATGTAAGTTTCTCATGGTGCAGCTCAAGGAGAAGCTGAAGCCACTGTCACATATGAGGCCTGGACTCCACTCCAGTCTTCCAGTTCACGCCGAGTCCTCATGTTCCCCCTAAAACACATGTAAGAGCAGACTCCACTATCCAGGCAACATGCAGTCCATAGTACTTAATTACACAGGGCAATCCACACTCCCTTTTAAGAGCTTCCCCTGGAAGTCTGTAGTAGTTTGCTCATGCTGCCATGACAAAACACTGGAAAATAGGTGGTTTAAACATCAGAAATTTATTTCCTCACTGTTTTAGGGGCCAGATGGCCAAGATCAAAGTCTAGTTTTGCTTTGTTTTGGAGTCCTCTCTCCTTGGCTTATAGGTGGCTACCTTCTCACAATGCCCTCACATCATCTTATCCTGTGTGTCTAAATTTCCTCTTTTTATAAGGACACCAGTCAGACTGGATTAGGGTTCATTCTAAAGGCCTCATTTTAACATAACCATCTCCTTAAAGGCGTCATCTCCAAATAGAACCATGTTCTGAGTGACTGAGGACTTCAACATGTACATTTTACAGGGGAAACAATTCAGCTCAAACAACATCCATTTCTACCTTCTTTCAATAGCACAGTTTGACTAGAAAGAAACCCATTTTAATTATGACACTTATTTATAACATCTACAAGATGATTTAAAGTGATCTTATTTCAAATGAGTGTTTGACTTATATGTGTGTAAATAAACTATCTTGATGCATCTCCTAAAGCAAAGAATGTGTCCAGATATAAAGATTTATTATCTGTAGGTGGCTCCAGCAGCCAGCAAATTTTGATCCGCATTCTCTCAGGGGAAAATAATCTCTGTTTTCATAACTTCATATACAATAAAGGAACAAAATTAAGTTACATGGTTTGCCAGCTCCTGAGTTGGCTGAGTTTTATATAATTTTGTGCTGATATAATTATGTGACATGTCAGTTTATGACTTGAGACCTCAGTTTCCTCAACAACCACTGGAAAGTTTTGCGTGATAAATCTAAGACAGTTTCTAACTATAGAAGTCTGTGATTTTTGATATGGGCAAATGATTTGTATCTTGCTCTATGTACGTTGTTAGATCAAGTCCAGTTAGCTTTCTGAATTGCTGCTATAACTATAACCCAGAAAAATAAGCTTAAACATGAAACCAGGAGCCTAGGAAGAAACAATTTCCCTCAAATTTAATAGTCACCATTATTTTGGCTAATTTTAGAATTATTCTGTTGGGTAAAACTAGGTTTCTCTCTAAAAAATCCAACTAGTTATACTGACATCAGTTAACTTGTTCTAAACAATCCTCAAGTACTTGTTTTCAATTATGTAGACATATCGTAAGTGAGTGAAGTTGCTCAGTCGTGTCTGACTCTTTGCAAACCCCATGGACTGTAGCATACCAGGCTCCTCTCTCCATGGGATTTTCCAGGCAAGGGTCCTGGAGTGGGTTGCCATTTCCTTCTCCACTATTTTAGTGGAATTGATATTTTTCTCTTTATAAGAATCAAAATACAATAATGAGCATTCACAGAAAAGGTACTTTTACCCTGATACTCTGCTCCACATCTTCTTACCAATCATTTGTACTTTCCAGAGGCAGAAATCTTCAGCAATTTCTGCTATTTCCTCTACTGTTTATCTTGATGTTTCATTAGTAATGTTTAAGACACTTGTCAATCTTATTTTTATTAGATATATTTTCAAATGAAAAAGTAGGTAGTAACTATCTATTTAACTATTATAATGGTTTTCAGTTAAGCCTCATTTTTCCCATATTTTGCTGAAGATTTAAAAAATATTTTGCTAGTTTTTTTTTTAATTTACAAATATATTGAATTTTTTTTTGCTATGAAGATTTAAGGGAAGTCGCCCAGTCATGTCCGACTCTTAGCGACCCCATGGACTACAGCCTACCAGGCCCCTTCGTCCATGGGATTCTCCAGGCAAGAGTACCGGAGTGGGGTGCCATTGCCTTCTCCAATGAAGATTTAAACTCCAGTATATTCTCCACTGTGTCTACAATTGTGAATTACCTTATTTTTTCCATTTGTTTAGCTTTGTATATCCTAATCTTCCTTTCATCCCTACATTCTCCAGTAAAACTTTAAATATATTTTCTTTATATTCAAATATACCAAATAGTGTATCAGTTTAATTATGGCTTCACTCTGGGCTGGTTCTCCAGGACTTTAATATGACTGCTGACTAACACCTCCCAGGCTTATTATTCTGGGTATATGTCTCAACTTTTTCTGATGTTTAATTCCTAACTCTCTCTTCCTTTATTCCCTTTTATTTTGGTGGAACATACAATTTAGAAACTTTCCGGGAAAACAGTACGTTGGAGGAAAATATTTTGAAAACTTGTATAACTGATTAATGATAAAATGACTTTAGAGTTGACTGATGATTTGAGTAGGTATAGAATCCTGGGATGAACATTATGTTCCCTTGGAACTTAAAAGGATTTGGCCCATTGGTTTTTACTCTGGCAAGTCTGTTTGATGCTGTTCTGATTTCCCATCATTTGCGTAGGTCTACTTTATATTCTATTAGTTTTTAGGATCATCTCTTAGTTGCCAGAATAGTGAAATACTACTGTAATGTGCTTTGGTGTGGGTTCTTTTATCATGCATTGTACTGGGTCTGTTAATACTTTTCCCTAGAGAGTTATCTATTCCAGATGGGAAATTTCTCGATCTCTAACATTGGGTAAAGTGGGAGGAAGGTTGGAGTATGCTCAAAATTGCCAGTGTTCTTAGAGCCAGGTAGAGAAAGTGGGGTTAGCAGTCTCAGCATTCAATATGTAGACTGTCAAATATCTCTTTTTGGTAAATTTTCTTGATTTCACTTGTGCCTAGTCTTGAAAATCCAATTTTAGGATGATCTGGGAGGAGTGCTTACCTGGATAAATGGGTAGAAGAGACTTGAGAGCTTGAATGTTTCTTCACGAATATCACAAAATCTTCCTATTTTCTTTAAATTCCTGTCTTCTTAGGCCCCTAATATCTTTAATTTCTAATCATATTCAGGATTCTGCTTTGTTGATTTGCCTGCTTTTTAGCTTCTTACTCTTGAAGCAGTTAATTTTCAGTTTTTCCAAACTGTCAAGTCCATTATAATTCATTCACCACCATTCCATTTTCCAAAGTTGTGTTGATGTCCATTACAGACATGCATTTAACTTGATTTCATCGCTTTGTCTTTTACTGTCTCATTTAATGAATGATACATCAAATTATTAATAAGATATGAGATTATTGACCTTTTCTAACTATTTAAAAATGTGTGTTCTTCCTCTTATCTTACTTTTATCCCATTTCTTTGAAAAATAGTTGATACTCAATGCCTAACTCCTTCTCTCAGCTGTTACATCCATAAGTCAATTTCATGTCATTTTTCTACACCCACCAATTTAAAACTTATTAAACTACAGGCCTAGAGGAGCCATTATTTTGTGCATCTTTTGAACATTTGATGCCTCTCTGCTCTGACTCTTTAGAAGTCTCTTTTATTTTCTGAGACATTCTGGTCCTAGTTCTCTTGGCTCCCTTTCTGTTCTTTGGGGCTCTGTGACTTACTATTTACTTTTTCCCTAAGAAAATTAAATGAAGGTCTTTGTTAAGGCTCTGCTTTGGGGCCTCAATATCAATTGTATAGTCTTAAGCTCCAAATTCTTTTCTTTATGCTTTTGTAGGTGTCACATTGGTGGTAGAGTGGTGAGCATAGTTGCTTTCCTTATGCCTTTGATAACCACTCACTTAGGCTGTAGATTGTCTTATCTGCTTTGAAGTTCCTTATAAATGTAGCAGAAGCTCAGATTCAGCACATCCAGAGCTTAATCCAACTTTGCAAGTTAACCTGTGCCATTATCTGTCATAAAGCTGGCTGTGTAAAGATGATCTCAACATCGTGGCTGACCATCAGTGCCAACTTTCAGGTGAGCACACTGGAGCAAATGGCCATGTGTCACCACAATTGTTGCCCAGGCTTGTTCACATAGTGATGGCCACAGGACTCCTAGAAGTTGTAAGAGGGTTTATACCTTAATACACAAAGACTTTCTCTGTTGGTGTCACATTTGCTATTTTCCAACAATACAAAGCAAGTCACATGGCCAAACTTAGAGCTGATGTCAGAGGAAACTATTCAATAGCATGAATACGGGAAGGCATATGGACACTGGGGACTATTAATGCCTGTAGTCTACACTTCTCTTCAGTGTTTCTTCACATGCTTAATATACTGGCCATCTTCCTAATCATCCAAACATGAAGTTTCTCTATTTCGCCATCTCCTAAGCACACTGTNTCAGAGGAAACTATTCAATAGCATGAATACGGGAAGGCATATGGACACTGGGGACTATTAATGCCTGTAGTCTACACTTCTCTTCAGTGTTTCTTCACATGCTTAATATACTGGCCATCTTCCTAATCATCCAAACATGAAGTTTCTCTATTTCGCCATCTCCTAAGCACACTGTGAACTTTCCTACCCCTTTCTTAATTCATGACTTTTTTTGTGGTTTGTTTTTAATACAGCTCCATGAGCATCATTCAGGCCTTTCATTTCAAATTCTCCATAGGTAGATCTCAGAATATCAAGGTTCTCACTCAGAACGTTCATTTCATATTCTCAGTCAGTAGATCTCATTTGACCAGGTCCATAGAATATTTTTATTCACAGTGACATTTGAGTAACATCGCTCCGGTCTGTTCAGGAAAACTTTAAAAATATAACCCAAGCATGACATTTCAACTAGGTCTGTGACCTGCCTCTTGAGAAATCTGTATGCAGTTCAGGAAGCAACAGTTAGAACTGGACATGGAACAACAGACTGGTTCCAAATAGGAAAAGGAGTTCGTCAAGGCTGTATATTGTCACCCTGCTTATTTAACTTCTATGCAGAGTACATCATGAGAAATGCTGGACTAGAAGAAACACAAGCTGGAATCAAGATTGCCAGGAGAAATATCAATAACCTCAGGTATGCAGATGACACCACCCTTATGGCAGAAAGTGAAGAGGAACTCAAAAGCCTCTTGATGAAAGTGAAAGAGGAGAGTGAAAAAGTTGGCTTAAAGCTCAACATTCAGAAAACGAAGATCATGGAATCTGGTCCCATCACCTCATGGGAAATAGATGGGGAAACAGTGGAAACAGTGTCAAACTTAATTTTGGGGGGCTTCAAAATAACTGCAGATGGTGATTGCAGCCATGAAATTAAAAGACGCTTACTCCTTGGAAGAAAAGTTATGACCAACCTAGATAGCATATTCAAAAGCAGAGACATTATTTTGCCAGCTAAGGTCCATCTAGTCAAGGCTATGGTTTTTCCAGT
>SJYA01000587.1:5112144-5145474 GCA_006410615.1 Neotragus moschatus
GTTGGACTGTGAAGAAAGCTGAGCGCCGAAGAATTGATGCTTTTGAACTGTGGTGTTGGAGAAGACTCTTGAGAGTCTCTTGGACTGCAAGGAGATCCAACCAGTCCATTCTGAAGGAGATCAGCTCTGGGATTTCTTTTGAAGGAATGATGCTAAAGCTGAAACTCCAGTACTTTGGCCACCTCATGAGAAGAGTTGACTCACTGGAAAAGCCTCTGATGCTGGGAGGGATTAGGGGCAGGAGGAGAAAGGTATGAGAGAGGATGAGATGGCTGGATGGCATCACTGACTCGATGGGCATGAGTCTGAGTGAACTCTGGGAGTTGGTGATGGACAGGGAGGCCTGGCATGCTGCGATTCATGGGGTCGCAAAGAGTCGGACACAACTGAGCGACTGAACTGAACTGAACTGATGTTCATCAGGAAATATAAAAATCTCCTAAGATTGTAAACTGTGTAAATATGGGTTCATGGGAGTTTTTCAGTGTCTGTGACTTGCATTTGTCCTAGCCTGCTTTGCCTGTACCCTCATTTCCTGATTGACTTCCCATGCTTGATCACTCATCACACCTGAACTTAGTACACATTTAGAACAATGCTGTGGAGACCCAACAGTTTCCTTTCAATTAAGTTCCCTTCTTCATGTCTTTTCTACTACCTTTCTCCTTGGTTCTTCATGACAAAATTTTCTTACATTGGTAACGAAATTGAAGTCACAAAGTTCTTTTATGTGAAGTAACTCATTTGATCCTCACAAACCCTAAAACAAATTGAAGCACTTCAGAGAGCAAGAAGCAGGATTATAAAGCTGTTGTTACTAGTTGGGAATAGATTTGAATAGAAATCAAGTCACCTGTCTTGGTTAACACTTGGTTGCTGAACCATGGGGTGTCACTCAAGTATCCACAAATCTGGCTATTACAAAGTTTTGTTTTTCAAATATGGGGAAACACTGGTGAAAACTCTAATACTAATAGTTATCTTTTTGCCCCAGATTTGAAGTGGTCTTGAGGAACATACACTGTCATTCGTCATTAAGTATTAAGGACAGTGGATAACAGAGGTTTCAAATAAAACAATTGCTACACAAGAAAAGTGCATTAAAAATGTTGGCAATAGTCCATAAAGTGTGGAAAGAGCTGGTTCTTTCGAAGTTTTGAAAATGTTTCTCTTGTTATACTACTACTGTTCTGTTTATACAAGGAAGAGAAAAAATATTTTCCTACAAGTGGAACTTGCTACACTCTTATCTAAGAGTGTATGAAACATGCTGTGAATTTAAATCAACTATGCAAACAATTCAAAAGGATGATATTATACCCATCATATCAAGTAAAGCTTGAAGTAAAGCTACAAGTAAAGCTTCTAGTATCAACTGGGGTTGTTGGTCTCCTTTTAGTACAAGAATACTTATTTCCCTGTCTGAGGGAACCAGATAACAAATCTCATTGGAAGCCTATTTCTCTAGGCTTTCCCCCACTAACCAGACAGATGGGCATTTCTTGGGCTATTGACAGCTGGATGTTACATATTTAAAAACTCAAAGATGGGCAATAAGTCACGTAGGAGGATAGGTACCTGGTGGCTCTACTCAAACACTCTCAGTTCAGTTCAGTTCAGTCACTCAGTCATGTCCGATTCTTTGCAACCCCATGGACTGTAGCACGCCAAGCTTCTCTGTCCATCATCAACTCCCAGAGCTTGCTCAAACATAAGTCCATTGAGTTGGTGATGCCATCCAACCATCTCGTCCTGTCATCCCCTTCTCCTCCTGCCTTCAGTCTTTCCCAGCATCAGGGTCTTTTCCAGTGAGTCAGCTGGCCAAAGTATTGGAGCTTGAGCTTCAGCATCAGTCCTTCCAATGAATTTTCAAGACTGATTTCTTTCAAGATTGACTGGTTTGATCTCCTTGTGGCCCAAGGGACTCACAAGAATCTTCTTTAACACCACAGTTCAAAAGCATCAGTTCTTTGGTGCTCAGTTTTCTTTAGGATTCAACTCTCCCATACCTACATGATGACTGAAAAAACTATAGCTTTGACTAGACAGACCTTTGTTGGCAAAGTAATGTCTCTACTTTTTAACATGCTGTCTAGGTTGGTCATAGCTTTCCTTCCAAGGAGCAAGTGTCATTTAATTTCTNTTCAAGATTGACTGGTTTGATCTCCTTGTGGCCCAAGGGACTCACAAGAATCTTCTTTAACACCACAGTTCAAAAGCATCAGTTCTTTGGTGCTCAGTTTTCTTTAGGATTCAACTCTCCCATACCTACATGATGACTGAAAAAACTATAGCTTTGACTAGACAGACCTTTGTTGGCAAAGTAATGTCTCTACTTTTTAACATGCTGTCTAGGTTGGTCATAGCTTTCCTTCCAAGGAGCAAGTGTCATTTAATTTCTTGGATGCAGTCACCATCTGCAGTGATTCTGGAGCCCCAAAAAAGAAAGTCTGTCACTGTTTCCATAGTTTCCCCATCTATTTGCCATGAAGTGATGGGACCAGATGCCATGATCTTCATTTTTCAAACGTTGAGTTTTAAGCCAGCTTTTTCATTCTCCTCTTTCACTTTCATCAAGAGGCTTTTTAGTTCGTCTTCTTTTTCTGCCATAAGGATGGTGTCATCTGTGTATCTGAGGTTATTGATATTTTTCCCAGCAATCTTGATTCCAGTATATGCTATATCCAGCCCAGCATTTTGCATGATGTATTCTGAATATAAGTTAAATAAGCAAGGTGACAATATACAGCCTTGTCATACTCCTTCCCAATTTGGAACCAGTCGTTGTTGTTCTATGTCCAGTTCTAACTGTTGCTTCATGACTTGCATGCAGATTTCTCAGGAGGCAGATAAGGTGGTATTGTATTCCCATCTTTTTCAGAATTTTCAACAGTTTGTTGTGATCCACACAGTCAAAGGCTTTGATGCAATCAATAAAGCAGGTAGATATTTTCTATGGCTTTTTCTATGATCTAGTGGATGTTGGCAATTTGATCTCTGGTTCCTCTGCCTTTTCTAAATCCAGCTTGAAAATCTGGAAGTTCTTGGTTCACGTGCTGTTGAAGCCTGGCTTGGAGAATTTTGAACTTTACTTTGCTAGTATGTGAGATGAGTGCAATTGTGCAGGAGAATTGTCTGCATTGCAGGAGGATTCTTCACCAGCTGAGCCACACAAGGGAAGCACAAGAATATTGGCATGGGGAGCCTATCCCTTCTCCAGCAGATATTCCTGACCCAGGAATCAAACCAAGTTCTCCAGCATTGCCAGCAGATTCTTTACCACCTGAACTATCAAGGAAGCCCTCAAACACTCTAGTATCACCTAAAAAAAAAATACACATTAGTGATAGAGAACAGCTGTTTCAATACTTGCTAACTTGTCTACTGTACTGAGATGTTAAAAATGTCATGCTAGAAGTACTGCTTTGGTCTTACTATCAACAAAAATTGCATAAATTTTTTAAAGTAAGCAGATGAAATAGAAATAAGACCTATTTCTTATAGGAACTAGATATAAAGAAAGACTAGCAAGAGAGTTCCAGTAAAACATCTATTTTTGCTTTATTAACTATGCCAAAGCCTTTGACTGTGTGGATCACCATAAACTGTGAAAAATTCTGAGAGAGATGGGAATACCAGACCACCTGACCTGCCTCTTGACAAACTTATATGCAGCTCAGGAAGCAATAGTTAGAACTGGACATGGAACAACAGACTGGTTCCAAATAGGAAAAGGAGGTCGTCAAGGCTGTATATTGTCACCCTGCTTATTTAACTTCTATGCAGAGTACATCATGAGAAATGCTGGACTGGAAGAAACACAAGCTGGAATCAAAATTGCTGGGAGAAATATAAATAACCTCAGATATGCAGATAACATCACCCTTATGGCAGAAAGTGAAGAGGAACTAAAAAATCTCTTGAGGAAAGTGAAAGTGGAGAGTGAAAAAGTTGGCTTAAAACTCAACATTCAGAAAACGAAGATCATGGCATCTGGTCCCATCACTTCATGGCAAATAGATGGGGAAATAGTGGAAACAGAGTCAGACTTTATTTTTTTGGGCTCCAAAATCACTGCAGATGATTGCATTGACTGCAGCCATGAAATTAAAAGACGCTTACTCCTTGGAAGACAAGTTGTGACCAACCTAGACAGCATGTTGAAAAGCAGAGACATTACTTTGCCGACTAAGGTCCATCTAGTCAAGGCTATGGCTTTTCCAGTGGTCATGTATGGATGTGAGAGTTGGACTGTGAAAAAGGCTAAGCGCCGCTGAATTGATGCTTTTGAACTGTGATGTTGGAGAAGACTGTTGAGAGTCCATTGGACTGCAAGGAGATACAACCAGTCCATTCTGAAGGAGATCAGCCCTGGGATTTCTTTGGAAGGAATGATGCTAAAGCTGAAACTCCAGTACTTTGGCCACCTCATGTGAAGAGTTGACTCATTGGAAAAGATTCTGATGCTGGGGGGTATTGGAGGCAGGAGAAGAAGGGGATGACAGAGGATGAGATAGCTGGATGACATCACTGACTCAATGGACGTGAGTCTGAGTGAACTCCGGGAGTTGGTGATGCACAGGGAGGCCTGGCATGCTGCGATTCATGAGGTCACAAAGAGTCGGACACGACTGAGTGACTGAACTGAACTGAATATTCGAACTCCACTGCAGGACAAGCCACTGCTAGAAAGTATTTTGGACAGAAGATCCTGGTACATGGGCCAGATCTGAGCCCCAAAAGTATTTTTACAGTAAATCAGAAAAACAGATTTCTTTTTAAAAATAATGATATCTGGCAACGTGGGGTTTATGTCTCATCAGTGGTGGAGCATGAATGCTTCAGTTTACCAGAATTCCTTCTCAACCAGCCTGTATTCAAGTTTTATTTTCAACCATGGTGAGGGTAATTTCACTACAGAAATTGGCAAATGCTACAAATCAGAACTACATTTAGTTTTCTGGAGAATTAGGTGCTAAACATTTACTGGCACATTGCTATTATATTTTTAATAAAAAGTTGTGAGATATGTATGAGTGCAAGAAAATGAGGGGGAGGGGCAGCTTTTCCCTTAGCAGTAGTTTTTGTTTGTTTGTTTGTTTGTTTTCTGTTTTCTTGTCTTTTGTAGATTTTGTTCAACATATATGTCACTTTTGTAATCACTTAAACTAATGCAATTAGGTTTAAATTCAAAATGTTTCTTATATAATAAACTTACTAAAAATCTGCTTCACCTAGCTCTATTTCCACATTTTACGAAGGTTTCAAATCCCAACATTTCCTTAAGAATGCCTAGGATTTAGCTAGGAGTTAAAAATCTCAAATGAATTCACTTTTGCCCGTAGCCCTCTAAATTTTTCAATAATAGCTAAAACGCAATAAATCAGCCATAAGGAGGAGAAGACTATGGAGGATAAAGAAGAAAGCACTTATCTCTCGACAGTGTTCAGAGCACTGATAGAGTCTTGTTTTGAAAGAGCCCTGACCCCAATACCTAGAATAGTTTTGGATATCCTGGAAATGGTGACTGTTTGGTTTAAAGTGTACAATGTGGGCAGACCAGCAATATCAGATGGGAAAATGTAATCAAGACAGGGCAAGCATGACCATAGAGGTCATTTTTGCATTGGTTATGGCCACTCTGGGGCATCTGTGGTGGCTCAGCAGTAAAGAATCCACCTTCAATGCAGGAGCCACAGGTTTGATCCCTGGGTCAGGAAGATTCCCTAGAGGAGAGCACAGTAACCCACTTCAGTATTCTTGCCTGGAGAATCCCATGGACAGAGAAGCCTGGTCAACTATAGTACATGGGGTCACACAGAGTTGGACATGACTGAACGACTTAGCATTTGTGGCCACTTTGCATTTGCTTACTCCTAACATCATGAGAAACTCTGGGATGGAAGAAGCACAAGCTGGAATCAAGATTTCTGGGAGAAACATCAATAACCTCAGATATGCAGATGACACCACCCTTAAGGCAGAAAGTGAAGAGGAAGTAAAGAGCCTCTTGATGAAAGTGAAAGAGGAAAGTGAAAAAGTTAGCCTAAAGCTCAACATTCAGAAAACGAAGATCATGGCATCTGGTCCCATCACTTCATGAGAAATAGTTGGGGAAATGGAAACAGTATCAGACTTTATTTTTGGGGGCTCCAAAATCACTGCAGATGGTGACTGCAGCCATGAAATTAAAAGATGCTTACTCCTTGGAAGGAAAGTTATGACCAACCTAGATAGCATATTGAAAAGCAGAGACATTACTTTGCCAACAAAGGTCCATCTAGTCAAGGCTATGGTTTTTCCAGTAGTCATGTGTGGACGTGAGAGTTGGACTGTGAAGAAAGCTGAGCACTGAAGAATTGATGCTTTTGAACTGTGGTGTTGGAGAAGACTCTTGAGGGTCCCTTGGACTGCAAGGAGATACAACCAGTCTATTCTAAAGGAGATCAGTCCTGGGTGTTCATTTGAAGCACTGATACTAAAGCTGAAACTCCAATACTTTGGCCGCCTCATGTGAAGAGTTGATTCATTGAAAAAGACCCTGATGCTGGGTGGTTGGGAGCAGGAGGAGAAGAGGATGACAGAGGATGAGATGGCTGGATGGCATCACTGACTCAATGGACAGGAGTTTGAGTAAACTCTGGGAGTTGGTGATGGACAGGGAGGCCTGGCATGCTGCAATTCATGGGGTTTCAAAGAGTCTGACACTACTGAGCAACTGAACTGAACTGAACTCCTAACATCAGCATAGTGATGGGGTCTAGGCATAGCCTCAAATGACTCAGAGCATGTTAAGTGTATGCTTAAATGCCCAGACCTAAACTAAATTTGTTAGTTTTCCTTATATAATTCCTAGATATGAAGACACTCTACCAAGAAAAAGTAATCATAGGTGTCCTGAAATGCTTTTATAAATGCTTTTAATAATATATCCTGTGAATAATTCTCAAAACTTTAGGGTGCCATACTGTGTGTATGTATCAATATGTAGAAATAGAGGGAAATTGGTAGAATTTTAACCAGGGAGAAAGATGACACATCTTTATTTAGAATCATAATACTTTAAGCCCTTTTTTTTTCTTGCTATGTAAGAACTCTTTTTATTTTTTTGAGTTTTTGTTTTCACTAACCTAAATTCAACCTTCAGAGAATTAGCCTTAAATTTGTTATCCCTGAAATGCTCTCTAGTGGTTGGCATGGGAGTTCACAGTCCTGTGCACTGGTGGTTATTAAATAACCTCAGGGAATTTTTGTTTGTTTGCTTGATTCTTACCTTTTGGCTAAAATTTCCTTTGGAAATTATTTTATCTTTCTGTATTCCCTATTCAGTTTTCATTGATTGTTGCTTTTCGCCCCTTGTCATAATTATCTGTAATGTCGAGTCAATTTTGAAAGTAAGCCCAGATTTGCCCTAGAGGTGGCAGAATTTCTGTGGAGGGTAAGTGAAATGATTGCTCCATATAACTTTATAAAGTGTAAAGACCTCTGAGATGAAAGGAGTTATATAAATGTAAGGCTGTCATTTTAAATTGCCATTACCATTTGAAATTCTCAAGAGACATGTTACTGAAATCCAGCGTATGCACCATATTAGATTGCTTAATATCATTAAAGCATGTGCAGCAAATGAAAATACCAATTTCCTCTTATATGTAGCTCGTGTTTAAGGCTGCGTATCCAAAGCCAGCACGTTTCACAGATCATTCCAGCATATTAATACTCACCGAAGGAAGCAGAAGCTAACAAAGTATGAAGACAATTGTGTTTTTCTAGCCTGTTGATTGTTTGCTTATGTCTGTGTGTTTGTAAAGAGAGAAATCGATTTGAGAAACCAAATGAAATGAGACATATACCAGAAAAGCTTTGAGAAAACCAGCAGAGAAGCCTGGATAGAAACATACACACATACACAGCACATCACTAGGTGGTTTATATTTACTTTTGGCAACAAAAAACCCTGAGAAATAATACATATTTACAATAGAAAAGAATTGCAGGAACAGAAAAATTATCAAAGCAGTGAAACGGCCTGCCCTCCAGCTGCTCTTGTCACCTCCATTTGCAAGTTTGTTTTAGGAAAAGAGAACGCTCCGTATGTATGATGGGAGCCATGCACAAACCAGCAAGATGGAAACGCCAAGAAACAAGCAAGTGAGAGCGAGGCATCAGTGGCAAATTGGAATCTAAGGCCTTTTGTGCTTGTTAAATGGTGGAATGATTATAATTGGAAAAAGTGATGTGCATTAGTTCTGAGTGAATGTACAAGAAATGACAAGCGTGTAACTTAATGATTACTTCACAACACTCAGGACTGCCTTCTAGTCTCACATGGAGGGGTTCAGCCCCACAGCAGAGAAAGCCACATGCCTTTCCCTCCTATTCATGAGTATTCTCACAGGTCACATGGAAATAACCCTGAAGTGATAAGTCTTGCTTTAGGAAGTCCGCTGCTTAAGCTGGTGTAAGTCATTGTGACAAAGACTGGTGGGATGTGTTTTGTCTTTTTCTGGTAAACCATCATAATCACGGGCAAGCAAATGGACAGGATCTTGTTTTAAAGGCCATAGCATATGTTTACTCTCCTGGGGAAAGGGAGGCTATGAGAATGTTTCCTGAAAATCAAATTTAATATTCAAATAAGTCAGAGTGTGTCAACATTCTCTTCATTTTTAAAATAGATAGCTACAAAATATGTTGCTTTTATAATATCTTCAAAATTATCTTATTTTTTCTGAATAAAAAATTTACTACATCTAATTTTATTATATAAATTTTACTGTATTTATACCTTTAGGTTAAAGTTTAAAAAATAAAAAACTAAAGTAATTTAAAAATATTCCCATGTTGATAAGTTTATAACAAATTATAAAATGTATGGCTTAAAGTGTAAATAGTTATAGTCAGTAAGCTAAATCATGTTCAACTAATGATATTATTAACCAGATATTAAATTATTAACAGCTTCTATTTTGCTTTATCCTAGAAACTGGTTCTGGAATTGCTCTGTAACCCAAACTAGAATGCAAGTAGGGTTGTCTAGAGAACGTTTGCCTAAAACCCAAGTAAAGTCATAGTTTATGACAGATAATTATAAACATAACTTAAAGATCAGCACCTAGNTCAGATTTGCAGATGACACCACCCTTATGGCAGAAAATGAAGAGGAACTGAAAAGCCTCTTGATGAAAGAGAGAGAGGAGAGTGAAAAAGTTGGCTTAAAGCTCAAAATTCAGAAAACTAAGATCATGGCATATCGTCCCATCACTTCCTGAGAAATAGATGGGGAAACAATGGAAATAGTGTCAGACTATATTTTGGAGGGATCCAAAATCACTGCAGGTGGTGATGGCAGGCATGAAATTAAAAGACGCTTGCTCCTTGGAAGAAATGCTGTGACAAACCTAGACAGTATGTTAAAAAGCAGAGACATTATTTTGCTGACAAGTATCTGTATTGTCAAAGTTATAGTTTTTCCAGTGGTCATTTATGGATGTGAGAGTTGGACTGTGAAGAAAGCTGAGGGCCGAAGAATTGATGCTTTTGAACTGTGGTGTTGGAGAAGATTCTTGATAGTCCCTTGGACTGCAAGGAGATCCAACCAGTCCATTCTGAAGGAGATCAGCCCTGGGATTTCTTTGGAAGGAATGATGCTAAAGCTGAAACTCCAGTACTTTGGCCACTTCATGAGAAGAGCTGACTCATTGGAGAAGACTCTGATGCTGGGAGGGATTGGGGGCAGGAGGAGAAGGGGACGACCGAGGATGAGATGGCTGGATGGCATCACTGACTTGATGGACGTGAATCTGAGTGAACTCCGGGATTTGGTGATGGACAGGGAGGCCTGGCATGCTGCGATTCATGGTGTCACAAAGAGTCGGACACGACTGAGAGACTGAACTGAACTGAACTGAAATGAAAGGTATTCATATAAGGCAATAAGATAGCAAATGGGCTGATTTTACTGCTTGAAGCCAGAGACTTGGGCTGAAATTCCATTATTCCACTCATGAAGTATTTCTGGGGAAAAGAAAACAGTTGCTACTCATGTCCTGGGGAGGCAAGAAGACAGAGATTCAGACTCAAGGCCAGGAAAGAGGAAAACTGTGCTCTGCCTCTTTGAGCATCTGATACATCCTCAGTATCTCCACATACCAGAAGTATGTAGGCATCATGAGAAGACTTGGTTCTGGATGAGGAATTCAAGTAGTTGTGTGGGGTCACTTGTAAAAGCACTACAGTGGGAAGTGTGTGGGGAAAGATGGTACAAGACGCTTGCAGAAAAAAACAACAGATCAAACTTAAAATAGTTTCTACTCAAAATGAGTCTGATAACAAACATCCCATCTCAAACATACAAAGGTATCTAAGGTTAGTAAAGACAATTAAACATATCAAACAATAGATCACAGATTTGTAGAACATCAATGATAAAGAGAAAATCTTAAAAACCACCAAGAAAGAAAGAGAGATAAACCAAACAGCAACAACAGTTAAATACAGGAGAAATATCACCAGGAAAAATAGATGATTGAAGACAATGAGGGTAATACGCTCCATGTACTGAAGTAAAAAAGCTGATACTAGCTGGAAAGGATGGCGTTATTCTTCCCATTCTGCATTTTCCCCTGTACCCATGCTCTATGCCGTGTAACTTCACAGTTTGCCTCAGTAAATAAAGAATAAAATAAAGTGTTAGTAATTTTAACACTTGAATCCTTTAAAGGTTAAAATTAAAATTTTAAGTATCAGGATAAAATTGGATTGTTGGGTGTTTGGAAACACTTTGTTGTGCATGGAAGGAAAACAGACATACAAAATACTTTTAACTTCTTAGGGAAAGTTAAAGAAAAATAAAAAATAGAATAAATAACATGTAATGCTTCCAAACAGATAGATCGATAAAATAAAGAGGATTATGAGAATCTATTGATTTGACAAATGATGTGAAAGAAGAAAAAAGAGAATCAAAACAAGAGATTAATAAGGAAAATCAAGATATGTCTAAGAGATGGTAAAACATTAAGTCATCCTACTAAAAAAATCAGATGATTGGTTTGTCCACTAACATATTCAGTCTCTTTAGTTAACAGGGAAATGAACATAAATCCACAGAGATAATAACATAATAAAACTCAATAACTACAATAAAAAGCACATCTGTCACAGGCAAAAATGTTGAACAAAAATGTTGAACATCATATAAAGATAATGGTGGCAATACATTTAATGAATACTCACTACTTAGAGTCACAGTTTATATTCTGACAACAACCCTAAAAGGAAATTGTTATTATTATTCCTGTTCTTTAGATGTCTCAACTAATGTTTATTTCTAGTAGCCAGCTTTGTATTCTCAGCAAAATTCCTACTAAAGTGTAGAGGAGGGAAAAACCGTCAACCTCTCCATATACTGTCTTTCTCTCCCTTTTTCTGTTTTAGCAGATTTTTCTTCTTTTACTGAGCAGCAGGACCAAAGGAGCTCAGAAAATATTTATATTTAAGCTTTTTTTTTTCCTATAGGTAGGTACACCAGAGGCCTATGAGGACACCATAATACAATGGTTGATTTCGGTTATACAGTGATGCCAAGGGTGGTACATAGTGCAACACAATATCTTGAGAGGACAGTGCAGAGCTTTTTTTTTTTTTTTTTTTCCAGAAGCTACAGTTTCCTTATTTGAAAGAATGGCTATAGAATCCTCTTAGGGAAAAAATGATATTTTGTTTTTTTCTTGTAACAAGATGATAAAAGCAGCAATATTTTCTTTATTTTTGATGGATGCCCATAAGTAGGTGGTACCCATATGTATATTAAAATATACAAGCAACCCCTACAGCTCAATTCCAGAAAAATAAATGACTCAATCAAAAAATGGACCAAGAACTAACAGACATTTCTCCAAAGAAGACACACAGATGGCTAACAAACATATGAAAAGATGCTCAGCATCACTCATTATTAGAGAAATGCAAATCAAAACCACAGTGAGGTACCATTTCACACCAGTCAGAATGGCTGCTATCCCAAAGTCTACAAACAATAAATGCTGGAGAGAGTGTGGAGAAAATGGAACCCTCTTACAGTGTTGGTGGGAATGCAAACTACTGCAGCCACTATGGAAAACAGTGTGGAGATTCCTTAAAAAACTGGAAATAGAACTGCCATACGGACCCAGGAATTCCACTGCTGGGCATACACACTGAGGAAATCAGAATTGAATGAGACATGTGTACCCCAATGTTCATCGCAGCACTGTTTATAATAGCCAGGACATGGAAGCAACCTAGAGGTCCACTGGCAGATGAATGGATAAGAAAGCTGTGGTACATATACACAATGGAATATTACTCAGCCATTGAAAAGAATATATTTGAATCAGTTCTAATGAAGTGGATGAAAATGGAGCTTATTATACAGAGTGAAGTAAGCCAGAAAGAAAAACACCAATACAGTATACTAATGCATATATATGGAATCTAGAAAGATGGTAACAATAACCCTGTATGTGAGACAACAAAAGAGACACAGATGTATAGAACAGTCTTTTGGACTCTGTGGGAGAAGGCAAGGGTGGGATTATTTGAAAGAATAGCATTGAAACATGTATATTATCATACATGAAACAGATTGCCAGTCAGGTTCAATGCATGAGACAGGATCCTTGGGGCTGGTGCACTGAGATGACCCAGTAGGATGGGATGGGGAGGGAGGTGGGGAGGGGTTTCAGGATGGGGAACACACGTACACCCATGGCTGATTTATGTCAATGTATGGCAAAAACCACTACACTATTTTAAAGTAATTAGCCTCCAATTAAAATAAATAATTTTTAATAAATAAAAATAAAATGAAATACTAGATTCATAAAGAGCACTTTTCCAAAGGAGGTGATTCTGTTAGTCACTCAGTCATGTCTGACTCTCTGAGGCCCCATGATCTGGAGCCTGCCAGACTCCTCTGTACATGGAATTCTCCAGGCAAGAAGACTGGAGTGGGTTGCCATTCCCTTCTCCAATCCCTGACCAGGGATTGAACTCAGTTTCCGACACTGCTGGCAGATTCTTAACCTTCTGAGCCACCAGTATTGCCAATTTTAACTGAACCTTACCTCCAGACTTCAAATAATGTTGGGCCAGCTGAAAGAATGAAACTTGCAACTGGAGGCAAATTTCTTTGAAAAGAGTTGCAGTGCCTTTCTTCCAATTTTCCCAACATGGCGGAAGAGAGGGGACCTCCTTTTTACTTTTAATTATGTGAATATGGTTTCATCTCACTCTACAAGGAGCTTGAAGTGAAGTGAAGTGAAGTGAAGTCGCTTAGTCATGTCTGACTCTTTGCGACCCCATGGACTGTAGCCTACCAAGCTCCTCTGTCCATTGGATTTTCCAGGCAAGAGTACTGAAGTGGATTTCCATCTCCTTCGCCAGAGAATCTTCCCAATTCAGGGATCAAACCCAGGTCTCCCGCATTGTAGACAGATGCTTTACCATCTGAGCCACCAGGGAGCTTAACTTATGTTTTAGGACTTGTGCCTGAAAAACTTCCCTAAAAATGATGATTGTGGATGGCTAGTTTCTGGTAAAGGTTTCCCATTGGTGTGCATTAGCATAAGGGGGAACTTGGACTAAACTTAAATGGACTTTCCCGGAGTTTGGCACTTGATGAAGGAGACAGTCTATGTGGAATGGACCACAGGAAACTAACAGCTGGTAGGGGAATGCTATGCCAGATGAATCTGGGCCTGAATTAAAGGAGAAATACAGCCCTTATGACCACACAGTGGAAATGACAAATAGATTCAAGGGATTAGATCTGATAGACAGAGTGCCTGAAGAACTAGGGAGGGAGGTTCGGGGCATTGTACAGGATGCAGTGAACAAGACCATCCCCAAGAAAAAGAAATGCAAAAAGGCAAAATGGTTGTCTGAGGAGGCCTTACAAATAGCTGTGAAAGGAAGAGAAGTGAAAGGCAAAGGAGAAAAGAAAGATATACCCATTTGAAAGCAGAGTTCAAAGAAGAGCAAGGAGAGATAAAAAAGCCTTCTTTCATGATAAATGCAAAGAAACAGAGGAAAACAGAATGGGAAAGACTAGAGATCTCCTCAAGAAAACTAGAGATACCAAGGGAAATTTTCATGCAAAGATGGGCTCAATAATGAAGAGAAATGGTATAGATCTAACAAAAGC
This sequence comes from Neotragus moschatus, assembly GCA_006410615.1. Lineage (NCBI taxonomy): Eukaryota > Metazoa > Chordata > Mammalia > Artiodactyla > Bovidae > Neotragus > Neotragus moschatus. Next base: position 5,126,333 of record SJYA01000587.1, read on the forward strand.
ACAAAATATTAAGAAGAGGTGGCAACAATACACAAAAGAACTGTACAAAAATGATCTTCAAACCCAGATAATCACAATGCATCCTGGAATACGAATATGTGGACCTTAGGAAGCATCACTACGAACAAAGCTAGTGGAGCTGATGGAATTCTAGTTGAGTTATCTCAAATCCTAAAAGATGGTGCTGTGAAAGTGTTGCACTCAACATGCCAGCAAATTTGGAAAACTCAGCACTGGCCACAGGCCTGGAAAATGTCAATCTTCACTTCAATCCCAAAGAAAGACAATGCCAAAGAATGCTCAAACTGCCAAACAATTGCACTCATCTCACACACTAGCAAATTAATGCTCAAAATTCTCCAAACCAGGCTTCAACAGTATATTAACCAAGAACTTCTAGATGTTCAAGCAGATTTAGAAAAGGCAGAGGAATCAGAGATCAAATTGCCAACATCTATTGGATCATCAAAAAAGCAAAAGAGTACCAGAAAAACATCTACTTCTGCTTTACTGACTATGCCAAAGCCTTTGACTGTGTGGATCACAATAAACTATGGAAAATTCTGAAAGAGATGGGCATACCAGACCACCTTACCTGCCTCTTGAAAAATCTACATGCAGGTCAAGAAGCAACAGTTAGAACTGGACATGGAACAAAAGACTGGTTCCAAATCAGGAAAGGAGTATATCAAAGCTGAATATTGTCACCCTGCTATTTAACTTTTATGCAGAATACATCAAGAGAAATGCCAGGTTGGATGAAGCACAAGCTGGAATCAAGATTGCAAGAAGTATCAATAACCTCAGATATGCAGATGACATCACCCTTATGGTAGAAAGGTGTCTTGATGAAAGTGAGAGAGGAGACTGAAAAAGCTGGCTTAAAACTCAACATTCAGAAAACTAAGATCATGGCATGTGGTCCCATCACTTCACGGCAAATAGATGGGGAAACAGTTGAAAAAGGGGCTGACTTTAATTTTGGGGGCTCCAAAATCACAGCAGATGGTGACTGCAGCCATGAAACTAAACGATGCTTGCTCCTTAGAGGAAAATTTATGACCAACATAGACAGCTTATTAAAAAGCTGAGACATTACTTTGCCAACAAAGGTACATCTAGTCAAAGCTACTGTTTTTCCAGTAGTCATGTATGGATGTGAGTGCTGGGCTATGAAGAAAGCTGAGCACAGAAGAATTGATGCTTTTGGACTATAATGTTGGAGAAGACTCTTGAGAGTCCCTTGGACAGCAAGGAGATCCAACCTATCCATCTTAAAGGAAATCAGTTCTTAATATTCATTGGAAGGACTGATGGTGAAGCTGAAACTCCAATACTTTGGCCACCTAATGCAAAGGACTGACTCCTTGGAAAAGACCCTGATGCTGGGAAAGATGGAGGACAAGAGGAGAAGGGGATGACAGATGAGGTGGTTGAATGNCAGTTCTTAATATTCATTGGAAGGACTGATGGTGAAGCTGAAACTCCAATACTTTGGCCACCTAATGCAAAGGACTGACTCCTTGGAAAAGACCCTGATGCTGGGAAAGATGGAGGACAAGAGGAGAAGGGGATGACAGATGAGGTGGTTGAATGCCATCACTGACTCAATGGACGTGAGTTTGAGTAAAATCTGGGAGTTGGTGATGGACAAGGAGGCCTGGCGTGCTGCAGAGGTCACAAAGAGTCGACTGAGTGACTGAACTGAACTGAACTGATATAGCCTTCAGAGGGCTTGCCAGTGGTGTAGAAGATGTGGGAGATCTCTGAAGATGTGGTTTCGATCCCTGATTCAGGAAGATTCCTAGGAGAAGGAAATGATAATGACAACCTACTCCAGTACTCTTGCCTGGAGAATATGATTGACAGAAGAGCTTGGTAGGCTACAGTCCATGGGGTCACAAAAAGTTGGACATAACTAAGCTACTGAGCAAAAACAACAATAGCCTTGAGAACAAAAGAATCCTCCAAACACTCATGAATAAAACACAAAAGAATAGAAATGACTCAAATTTAAGACATCTTTCATCCTAGAGGACTAACACTGAATTATTTGGCTTCCAATCAAGGCCAAACTCTCCTGCTCTTTACATCTCTTCCTCTACTCTCAACACTGAAGGGACCAGAGCTCTCTTCTGTGGAGGAGGAAGAGAAGGGCAGTGAGATATAGAACCAAGTAGAAGTGAATTTAACTCGGATGACCATTATATCTACTACTGTGAGCAGAAATCCCTTAGAAGAAATGGAGTAGCCATGATGGTCAACAAAAGAGTCTGAAATGCAGTACTTGGATGGAATCTCAAAANATGATCTTCATTTTCTGAATGTTGAGCTTTAAGCCAACTTTTTCACTTTCCTCTTTCACTTTCATCGAGGCTCTTTAGTTCCTCTTTGCTTTCTGCCATAAGGGTGGCGCCATCTGTGTATTTGAGATTATTGATATTTCTCCCAGCAATCTTGATTCCAGCTTGTGCTCCATCCAGCCCAGCATTTCGCATGATGTAGTCTGCATATAAGGGGTGTTCTTGGGGACCCCCAATATTGAAGTGAGAATTTAAAAATACTTATAAAACATTTGATATAAAATAAACAAATTTGTAAAAAAAAAATTGATATAAAATAAATATACATCTGTGAACTCTTCCAGATCTCTTAAAGTTGTCTTTCCATACTAACTTTGGCAGCTTTTGTGAACTCTTTCCAAAGATGGAAATGAATTTAAATTAATTTAATTTATAAAAAGACCAAGTCTCTTTTCTTTTGTATCCATATCTTACCAAGTTTCAAAAGTCTTAACTTGGTTATTTAAGGACTATAACAACCAGTTTCTGAACCAAGTGTGCAATTCTTTGAAAAACTAAAACAAAGTGCTTTCTCTATTACACGGAGTAGAAAATATTCCTATAGAGCATTGGTGTGTGAAGTTAAAAATCTCCTCTTCCCAGGGACTCTGAACATGGGATTCTGAGAAACAGACAAGGAATTGATATCTGGTATCTCATCATCAAATGAAGTGTTCTGTTTTGAAAGTTTGATATTAAGAGAAAATAATTTTGGTACCTATAAGATATCAATCAGTGGGGTTGGAAAGAAGCCAAAAACAAGAATATTTTAATATTTTGGGGTAGCAGGGGAAAAAGTATTATACAATAAAAGCACCACAATGATTATATATTATGAATATATGTACACACACATACATGATAAATGGAAATCCTCTCAGAGGAATTTAATTCTTGGGTTTTGAGTTAGATGACTATTGTAGGTAAATGAAGGTTAACGCAGCCAAACTTATTATTTTTTGGTTGCCTAGCAATATGGCCCTAGAATTTCCTGAGTCAATTGAATAGAGTACATGCATGTTACACATAGAGACTCCTTCCCTTAAATGTGAGCCTTGGAAGAAGAGAAAATATTTTCTCAGTGGATTTTGTTTGTGTGTCTGTGGAAGAGGAGGGGGACTAAAAGAGTTATTTTGTAAAAACTTTGGTCAGGCACTGACAGCACAAATCAGGACCCTTGATGACAGTGGATAGACCACAAGATCAGAGGGATAGAAACAACTTTCACCGTCAGGGAGCCTTTTGAAGGACACTGGCATACAGACAAAGCATGGTGATTTACACCAAACACCAGACCAGCCTCCATGTGGAAGAGAAAAGGAAAAGCAAAGGGTATTGGTCTTTGGTAGTTTCTAAGGGGCATCAGTGAACAAGCTATAGAAGAGAGAAATGCTATCTACAACTTGGAAGATAAAAGGACTACTTAACAGGCTTAGAAGAAACAACCCCATGCCTGCCAACAGTTAGGAAAGAAGCAAGACAAATGCCTTTTTGTCAAGTTACTGTGATCCTACGCTTTATTCTCTAGGCTGGAAGACCTGGGGATATAGGAACCACATATGTAAACAAACCAGCAGATCTGAATACAACCTATTAACTATTAAAACAAGTGTTACTATGGTGGTTTAGTTGTTCAGCAGTGTCGGATTCTTGCCACCCCATGGACCCCATGGACTGTAACTCACCAGGTTCCTCTGTCCATGAAATTCTCCAGGCAAGAACACTGGAGTGGGTTGCCATTCCCTTCTTGAAGGGATCTTCCCAACCCAGAGATTAAACCCAAAGTCACCTGCATTGCAGGCAGATTCTTTATTGTCTGATGCTCCAGGGAAGCCCTGTTAGTACATAGTGACCTAAACAAGAGAGTTTCAGAGCCAAAGCTTGTTGAGGAGAGGGAGAGAAATTTGGGAAACCTTCACAGAGGAACTGGTGCTTGAACTGAGTCAGGAAATGTGACCATACATTTGCCAGGCAGCAGCAGGCTTGATGGGCATTCCTGGCAAACATACAGAGGCAAAAAAGCATGGTGTGTTCCTAGACTAGCCGTTATTTGAGTGGACTAAAGCATAGGGTATACAAGCAGATGAGGAGACAATAAATCTGGAAAGGTATAACTTGGGTTTGTCTACTGCAAAGCTCCTTCAATTAGCATGCATCATGGAACTTTCTCTGGAATTTTTGAAGTTAGCATGGTAGCAAGTGACGGGTGGAGGGAGTTGCTACTAACAAGGTCGCCCCATGGTTACATTTGCCAAGATTTGCTTGGGTTTTATGAAAACACACACAAACACATACACAATCGGACATTGTTAAAAGGCAATCTGGTCCTTTGTGAGGGCTTCCCAGGTGGCACTAGCGGTAAAGACCCTGCCTGCCAATGCAGGAGATGTAAGAGATGTAAGGAGATGTAAGAACCAGTGTAGGTTCAATCCCTGGGTCAGGAAGATCCCCTGGAGAAGGGCATGGCAACCCACTCCAATATTCTTGTCCGGAGAATTCTAAGGACTGAGGAGCCTGGCAGGCTACAGTCCATAGGGTCATTCAGAGGCAGACACAACTAAGCTACTTCGCACACAAGCACATACACACCTTCCTGAATGGCTCTACCAGAAAGGATTACACATACATGATCCCATTGTGGGGACTCAATATATTACTACCAAAAGGTTTCATATAAATTTTCCAAGAGCTTACAATTAGTTATTTACAGGGATACAAGTGTAACGATATTTTCAGACAATATTTTCAGGAGTTCAGTCTAAGTTAACCATTTTCAGACAGGCCCACCAGGCTCCCACTGGAGTGGGCTGCCATGTCCTTCTCCAGTGCATGAAAGTGAAAAGTGAAAGTGAAGTCGCTCAGTCATGTCCAACTCTTTGCAACCCCATGGACTGCAGCCTACCAGGCTCCTCCATCCATGGGATTTTCCAGGCAAGAGTACTGGAGTGGGGTGCCATTGCCTTCTCCAGGAGTTCGGTCTAAGTTACTACAAAAATTCTTTCCTCCATCTCTCCACTCCTTCTTAAGCAAAAGACCTCCACTACTAGTAATTTCCAAATAGCTCAATAGGCACAGAACTTACAAAGGCCTTAGAACTTAGAAAAGTGGCAGAAAGGTAGTTTGGTAATCTAAAAATAAAAACTCATCACTTAATTATGATTTTGTATCTTTCATTAATATTTCACTGCATTTCCCCAACTGTTCAGGGTTTTTGAAACCATGAGTTTTGAAAACACATCCTTAATACTCGGTCACAGCCACTTCAGCTTGCAATGAAGAGCCAAAATGTGTTTAATTAAATAAGACCTTTTACAACTAACAACCGAAAAAGATGTCCTTTTCATTATAGGGGACTGGAATGCAAAAGTAGGAAGTCAAGAAACACCTGAAATAACAGGCAAATTTGGCCTTGGAATATGGAATGAAGCAGGGCAAAGGCTAATAGAGTTTTGCCAAGAAAATGCACTGGTCATAGCAAACACCCTCTTCCAACAACACAAGACTACGCGTGGACATCACCGGATGGTCAATACCAAAACGAGATTAATTATATTCTTTGCAGCCAAAGATGGAGAAGCTCTGTACCATCAGCAAAAATAAGACTGGGAGCTGACTGTGGTTCAGATCATGAACTCCTTACTGCCAAATTCAGACTTAAATTGAAGAAAGTAGGGAAAACCACTAGACCATTCAGGTATGACCTAAATCAATCCCTTATGATTATACAGTGGAAGTGAGAAATAGATTTAAGGGACTAGATCTGATAGAGCATCTGATGAACTATGGACAGAGGTTTCTGACGTTGTTCAGGAGACAGAGATTAAGACCATCCCCCAAAAAAAAGAAATGCAAAAAGCAAAAAGGCTGTCTGAGGAAGCCTTACAAATAGCTGTGAAAAGAAGAGAAACAAAAAACAAAGAAGAAAAGAAAAATATACCCATTTGAATGCAGAGTGCCAAGGAATAGCAAGGAGAGATAAGAAACCCTTCCTCAGTGATCAATGCAGAGAAACAGAAGAAAACAATAGAATGGGAAAGACTAGAGATCTCGTCAAGAAAATTAGAGATACCAAGGGAACGTTTCCTGCAAAGATGGGCTCAATAAAGGACAGAAATGGTATGGACCTAACAGAAGCAGAAGATATTAAGANAGTTTTGCCAAGAAAATGCACTGGTCATAGCAAACACTCTCTTCCAACAACACAAGAAAAGACTCTACATATGGACATCACCAGATGGTCCACACCGGAATCAGATTGATTAAAATCTTTGCAGCTGAAGATGAAGATTTATACAGTCAGCAACAACAAGACCGGAAGTTGACTGTGGCTCAGATCATAAACTCCTTATTGCCAAATACAGACTTAAATTGAAGAAAGTGGGCAAACCACTGGACCATTCAGGTATGACCTAAATCAAATCCCTTATGATTATACAGTGGAAGTGACAAATAGATTTAAGGACCTAGATCTGATAGATAGAGTGCCTGATGAACTATGGAATGAGGTTCGTGACATTGTACAGAGAGACAGGGATCAAGACCATCCCCATGGAAAAGAAATGCAAAACAGCAAAATGGCTGTCTGAGGAGGCCTTACAAATAGCTGTGAAAAGAAGAGAGGCAAAAAGCAAAGGAGAAAAGGAAAAATATAAGCATCTGAATGCACAGTTCCAAAGAATAGCAAGGACAGATAAGAAAACCTTCTTCAGCAATCAATGCAAAGAAATAGAGGAAAACAATTTCACAATTTGTATGGAAATACAAAAAACCTTGAATAGCCAAAGAAATCTTGAGAGAGAAGAATGGAACTGGAAGAATCAACCTGCCTGACTTCAGGCTCTACTACAAAGCCACAGTCGTCAAGACAGTATAGTACTGGCACAAAGACAGAAATATAGATCAATGGAACAAAATAGAAAGCCCAGAGATAAATCCACTCACCTATGGACACCTTATCTTCGACAAAGGAGGCAAGAATATACAATGGATTAAAGACAATCTCTTTAACAAGTGGTGCTGGGAAAACTGGTCAGCCACTTGTAAAAGAATGAAACTAGACCACTTTCTAACACCATACACAAAAATAAACTCAAAATGGATTAAAGATCTAAACGTAAGACAAGAAACAATAAAACTCCTAGAGGAGAACANCAGTGTTTCTTGTGATGTACTCTGCATAGAAGTTAAATAAGCAGGGTGACAATATACAGCCTTGACGTACTCCTTTTCCTATTTGGAACCAGTCTGTTGTTCCATGTGCAGTTCTAACTATTGCTTCCTGAGCTGCATATAGGTTTCTCAAGAGGCAGGTCAGAGGGTCTGGTATTCCCATCTCCTTCAGAATTGTCCACAGTTTATTGTGATTCATGCAGTCACCATCTCACAAATGTGGTGATGGAATAGTTACTATCTCACAAATGTGGTGATGGAACTGCACCACTGGTTGTTATTTTTAAGTCCCAACAACATTTATGGTAAAGAGGATGATAAAAGGATGATGTTCCAAAACTCTACAACAAAGTAATGATAGTCATCAAGTAGAAATGGTGAAAAGTCATGAGAAGCTGGAAATTGAATATAGTAGTGTGTGAGTGAGCAAAGAGGGATGAGGATATGGTCAGTCACTCAGCTGTGTCCAACTCTTTGCAAAACTATGGACCATAGCCCACCAGGCTCCTCTGTCCATGGAATTCTCCAGGTAAGAATACTAGAGTGGATAGCTATTCCTTTCTCCAAGGGATCTTCCCAATCCAGGGATCAAATCATGTCTCTTGCATTGCAGACAGATTCTTTACCACTACAGCAACCTGAACAAAGAGAAGAAACTATTAATTAGGACTTGTAACAGGTAGGTGTATGTCTTATATTTAAGGCTATTTGTTAGGTACGGCACAAAGTACATGGTGCCAGAGAGAAAGAGTATTTTTTTTTAATATTCACTAATTTATCTAGATAATTTTCTCTCATAATTATCTACCTCATCATTTAAGAGTAAAGTGTTAATAATGAAGACTAATCAACTTCTATAAGTTACTCCCTGAATTTCCCTGCATTAAGTCATTTAATGTCATTAGGACAATCTTTGAAAAGAGAACTGGATTCAAATTCACACTTTTCCTGTTATTATTCTTTGTATAAATTACTTCTGAGCCTTAGTTTTCTGTCTGTAAAATGGGAAATATGCACTTTGTTGAGCTATTATAAAGATGAATGAAATACTATATTAAAGCATTTATACAGTGCCTAGTAATGGTAGAAACTCAACAAAGTTAGTAGCAGTTATTATTATCCCTCCCATTAATAAAGTGACACATTAATAAAAAGTTTACCAATAAAAAGTGACACAGAAATCATCTCTTCTGTCATCTAATATAAAATTCTAAGAATTAAAAATATCTTCACAAATTAAGCTTATCTCAGTGGCAACAGACATTTGTGCATTCATTAAACAAATTTTACTGAACACATGCTATGTTCCCAGCATGGGATGATAAACAAAATGACTTGGCCTGTGATCTACTGGTGATTTGAATCTCTTGAGGAGATTAAAAGATACTAAAAGACAACTAAGGTAAGTGGTGATTAGTGCTACCCCTGGAGGTGTTGATGCGAATGAGCACCTAACCCAGACATGTAAGGAAAGCTGAGTTTAGATATCCTCATTTAGTTCAGTTCAGTCATTCAATCATGTCTGAGTCTTTGCGGCTCCATGGACTGCGGCAAGCCAGGCTTCCCTGTCCATTACCAACTCCCGGCGCTCGCTTAAACTCATGTCCATTGAGCCAATGATGCCATCCAACCATCCTCTCTCATCCCCTCTCATCCTGCCTTCAATCTTTCCCAGCATCAGGGTCTTTTTCCAGGAGCCAGTTCTTCATATCAGGTGGCCAAATTATGGGAGTTTCAGCTTTACCATCAGTCCTTCCAATGAACACCCAGGACTGATCTCCTTTAGGATGGACTGGTTGGATCTCCTTGTAGTCCAAGGGACTCTCAAGAGTCTTCTCCAACACCACAGTTCAAATGCATCAATTCTTCAGAGCTCAGCTTTCTTCATAGTCCAGCTGCCAACATCCATACATGACTACTGGAAAAACCATAGCTTTGACTAGATGGATCTCTGTAGGCAAAGTAATGTCTGCTTTTTAATGTGCTGTCTATGTTGGTTAGATATCCTAGGTAAGGGTTAAATAAGGAAAGAGAAAGATTCAATTTTTCTAGGAACAATATTGTGACAGCTGAGAAACCAAGCAATGTTATACATTCAAGTGACAGAAAAAAAGACAAACATGTTCGGATTTGAAGAATGTGGAATAGAGATAATAAATGAAATTGGAGAGAGAATTTTCAGTTAATATTCCAGGGTTTTAGAAATCTTTAGGAATGGGACTCTTTTCAAAGTAATATACAAAGAATAAATTAGAAATAGACTTGCCATATTATCCAGCAACCCTACACCTGTGTATTTACACAAAAGAATTAAAATCAGGGTCCCAGAGAGATATCAGAACTTCCATGTTCATTGCAGCACTATCCAGAATAGCCAAAATGTATAAATAACTAATAGCTTCTCTGGTGGCTCAGAGGGTAAAGAATCAGCCTGCAATGCAGGAGACCCAGGTTTGACCCCTGGATTGGAAAGATCCACTGAAGAATGAAATGGCAACCCACTCCAGTATTCTTGCCTGGAGAATCCCCATGGACAGAGGAGACTGGTCCATGGGGCTGCAAAGGATTAGACATGAGTGAAAGACTAATGACAGAAATAACTAAAGGGCTTCCTAGGTGGCACTAGTGGTAAAGAACCCTCCTGTCAATGTAGGAGTTATAAGAGACATCAGCTCAATCCCCGGGTCTGAAGATCCCCTGGAGGAGTGCACAGCAACCCACTCCAGTATTCTTGCTTGGAGAATCCCATGGACAGGGGAAATTGATGGGCTGTGGGCCACAGGATCGAAAAAAGTTGGACACAACAGAAGCGACTTAACACAGGCACATAAACAACTAAAACACCTATCAATAGATGAACAGATAAAGAAAATATCATATACATACAATGGGATATTATTCTGTTTTAAATTAGAAAATTCTGCAATATGCAACAACATGGATGAACACTGAGGACATAATAAGTGAAATAAGTAAGTCACAGACAAACGCTGCGTAATTCTACTAACACGAGGTATCTAAAATAGTCAAATTCATAGACTCAAAATCGGGATGGTGTTCACCAGGGATTCAGAGAAAGAGTAAATGAGGAGTCGATAATCAATGGGTGTAGTTTCAGTTAAGCAAGATACATAAGCTTGAGAGGTCTGCTGTACAACATTGTACCTACAGAAAGTATTGTATTTAAAATTTTGTTAACAAGGTAGATCTCTTGTTAATTGTTTATCAAAATAGTTTTTTTTTTAAGGAATGGACACAGTTTAACATAAATTATATTTTCTATAAAACTTTTTCAAAAGCACATTTCACAAATCTAGAAATTTTAATATAGAGCCCCAGATTTGAAATCTCCCATGGAAAGAACGATAACACACTGGCCACCAGAACATGACACTTCTAAGCTTTTCAGCTCTGCATAAGATAACTTTTGCTGCTGCTAAGTCACTTTAGTCGTGTCCAACTCTGTGTGACCCCATAGACAGCGTCCTACCAGGCTCCTCTGTCCCTGGGACTCTCCAGGCAAGAACACTGGAGTGGGTTGCCATGTCCTTCTCCTTTGCATGAAAATGAAAAGTGAAAGTGAAGTCGCCCAGTCGTATCCAACTCTTAGCGACCCCATGGACTGCAGCCCACCAGGCTCCTCCGTCCATAGGATTTTCCAGGCAAGGGTACTGGAGTGGGGTGCCATTGCCGTTTACCTTGAAAAAACTTTTAATACCAAGGTATGCCATTTGCTTTTCTCATGGTTTAATGGTAACTTTTGTCAACTCAGATGGAATGTATCAGAAATAAGATGTTTTCTTTTGTGAGTTAGGCTATCAACTGAACAGGGTTAGANGCCATTGCCGTTTACCTTGAAAAAACTTTTAATACCAAGGTATGCCATTTGCTTTTCTCATGGTTTAATGGTAACTTTTGTCAACTCAGATGGAATGTATCAGAAATAAGATGTTTTCTTTTGTGAGTTAGGCTATCAACTGAACAGGGTTAGAACTGTTCAATTGGAAGGCACTCAAATGGTGACACCAAACTTGGACACAAATGCTGACCTCTGTCTTGCTCCTAAAACACGACTTCTTTTCTCCACAGCCAATAAGGCCATGTTTTTATTTCCTTCAATAACACATGATAGATTTCAGTGAGAAAAAGTAATTCTGCAGCAAATTCTGCAGGCAAGGAATTGAAGAAAATGGGAGGTCCTGTCCATTAGCTCATTTTAAATCCAGGATAAAAGAAAACTGTGGCTTTAAGAAGAAATAGAGAAACTGGATCAAACTCATTTTGGATTTTAACTTTAAAAAGTCTTACTTTCTGCTGATTCAGTTGAATAAAGTGTTTTGCCCTTTGCCTTTCACTCTTTTCAGCTCTAAACTTTTTACTGTCATTCTATTCTATATACTGACCATTTACATTTCTTATTTTGAAACGTTCACTGATTTGTACAGGGGGAAAAAAAAACTATCAGACACATTATTAGCATCTTGAATAACTGAAGAAAGTAAAGGACTTGAAATTTTGTTTTCTGATATTTTATCTATTTACCCATTTTAGAGAACTTGTGAACATGAAAGGTTACAAGGAATACAACCCAAATCTTACAAATTTTGCTACTTGGTATTCACACTAATCAGCTTATCTGATTATCCTAACTCAAACTTTCTTTTATCTCTATTAGCCATTTCAATCTCTTAAAGATTTCCCATAAATTGTTAATACTTCCCTTTAGGCTTTAGTTTCTGTTCCCACAATCATAGATTCAAATTAAGTGGTGAAATCCTTTGCTAATTCAATAAAGGGTATTTCAGTAGCAAATAATGAGAGATCCCCCAAAGTACTATAAAATGTTACATTTAGATGTAGCATCAATACCTGCACTGGCCAAACTCTCCACAGATGAATCTTCCCAACCAAAGATCTGTTCCCTAGTGTAAAGACAGTTCTTAGGAAAGTAGAAAATATGCTGAGTAACTGCATGGAGTCACTACATGGAAGATGCTTTCTCTCTTAGTAATTCCTGCTCTGTAGTGGGATTGACTTAATATTCATATTAGTTGTCCTCAAACTCCTCAAAGTTCATGGTCTTTAGTAACTTTTCTTCGCTGGTTAACTATAAACCCAATGTTTCCACTTCCCCTGTGAGTTTTTCTCTTTGGCTCTACTTAAAACCTCTTTAAAATACTTTTAAAATTGCATTTCAATAAATACAGCAAATAATGATTGCATCATCCCTCAAAAAATTCACACGTTGACAGACTTTAACTTATAGGTCAACTAAGAAAATCAAGAAAAAAGGTTAAACAAGAAACCACAATTTGAACAGAGAAGCTTAACAATTTCAACTCTATGCTTACAAAACTATAACACTTGGATCATTAGCTTGTGGTAGTTGATTGAATTCAGAATTTCTCATAAATTAAGCATTTCCAGTAATGCTACAAAACCAAAATAACATCTTTAAAAGTTTTCAACTCCTCTTTAAGAACATTTTTACCTCCCCTTACCCTGTGCTGTTTCTTATGAAATAACTGAAAACATGGAGTGGCTTTCTCTGTTTAAATTGATCATTTGTAGGCAATTTTCACTTAAATAACTAGCCATGATGATATTAAGTCTTCAAGACATGTACTGACTTAGGCATACTCAGAAAAAATAAAGGAAGAAAGAAAAAAAATTAAAGGACCGGGTGTTCCTTTGCTCACACCTTTGCTCACATCATGATCTGAGAACAGATCATGAAACAGACACAGATGTGAGAACATGTGGTTGCTACCAGCAGCTGCCATTCAGTGATGTCCATGGAGATAAAGTTCATAATGTATTACACCTTCAAATTATATTCTGACATAACATGTATATAAATCACAGAAATTTTAACAACTAGGCTGCAATTTCTCCCTTTTTGTTAAGTGGAGTCTCCTGGTTAAGAAAAAGTGAACAGTTCATAGCTGTGTGAGCATATGTCTGGTGTTTGGGTTCTTGTGTGTTCATTTTGGGTGACTACGCATATATTTCTTAGCTTCTGCTGTCATATTCACACTGTCAGAGATAAATTGAAATTGCCCCTGAAGAAACTCAAGCAAAACAGAAACGAAAAAGAGATGGAAGAAAGGAAAAGGAAAAAAAAAGAGCTAGAATGTTTTTGTATTTATTTTACTTAGAGTGCTCTAAATGAGTAATAATGAAATATGCTATGAACAGAGGAGCCTGACACGCTACAATCCGTGGGGTCGCAAGAGTCGGACACAACTTAGCAACTAAACCACCACCACATACACGTTACTTCAATATTTAAGAAGGAATTCAATGAAGGTGGTCACAAGGTACCAACTTCCAGCTATAAGATAAATAAGTACTAGAGATGTAATGCACAACATGATCAATATAATTACCACTGTTTTATGTGAAGAGAGTAAATCCTAAGAGTTCTCATCACAAGGAAACATATTTTTTTTTACTTCATTTTGTATGTACATGAGATGATGAATATTCAGTAAACTTGTGGCAATTGTTTCATAATGTATGGAATTATGCAGTGCACCTTAAACTTACACAGTGCTGTAGGTCAATTATACCTCAATAAAACTGTTAGACATTAAAACAATAGCTATTTCCAAAATATTATTACTTCTATATATAAAGAGAAATATCTGTGAATTCTCACACTTAGGGAATTACTTAACTCTTCATGGTCTGGAACATGAAATAACTCTATAACAAAAGGCTCCCCAATGCTAAAAGCAGACAAGATATCAGAATGAGGGTATTCTGGGAGTACGATTATAGTTTATAAACCATCGAGAACCTGATTATATTTTCCTCCTACTTTAGGAAGCTATGTTGTCAGATGGATTCCTAAAGGTAAAACAGTCATATCTCTTTTGGTTCTGTAACCTGACTCCAGTTTCTCCAAAATTTTTGGACAAAATATTTCTGATCTTTTCTCCCCTGGGTTGCTTACAATGAAGCCATCTGCTGTAACTTTTATACATCACTGTTAGTACTGTCCTCATGTTATCTCAGCACCAGAGACAAGGTACCTAACTCTGACTTTGTATTGCACATTACTGTTTTGAATTAACCAGACAGGGTAGAGGAAAGGTTAGAAAGCAAACAATGAAATATTTAGAGTAGTGAAAACAGGAGAATAGCTTAGAATAATGTTATTTAGAATACTTCATTTCGCCTTTCCAAACCAAATTCACAAATCCTTATCCAAAACCTTTGGATCCATCATGTTTCAGGATAAAGATTTTCTTCTTCTTCTTTTTTTTTTCCCCCAATTTTGGAAAGTTAGATGATATCTTTACTACCTATTAGGGAAGGCTTGCAGCAGCTTCTAGGCAGCATTCTATAATCAAACACAATAATAAAACTGCAACAAAATAGTTGAATAATCACACTAAGTAGAATAAAGAATATAAATAGCCACACAATTGCTCTTGGCCAGTTTTTGCTGCCAAATGAGTTAATTTTTTGGCTTTGGATGGGTTGTATACCAGATTATGAGTAATGAGTGGCAGACTCATAACTGTTTTTCTTCTAAATATTTTGAAGGTAATTCTTGAATAATAGCTGCAAATATTAATGCAATGTACTAAACTCCCCAAAACTTGTTGGCTTGAGTCCTTAACATTTATTTACTGAAGTCTTCTATTTGAAGAGAGTTTTATTTTTCACTCAGAAAGTGTGAACGTGTAGGTAGCTCAGTCATGTCCGACTGTTTGTGACCCCATGTACGACAGCCCATCAGGCTCCATGGGATTTCCCAGGCAAGAATACTGGGTTGCCATTCCCTTCTTCAGGGGATCTTCACAAGCCAGGGATCGAAGCCGGGTCTTCTGCATTGCAAGCAGATTCTTTACCTCTGAGCCACCAGGGATCAGTTACTCAGAAAAGGAAAACATTTTTTGATGTCTTCAAGTAGCTTAAGGATTACAACAGAGGTATCAGAGTAGCTATTCTCTATTTCTCCTGAAGACGGGATCAATTAAAGTGACATAAGGCTTCAGAACACTGGACTGGAAGAACATTTACTAGCACACTATGACTTTCAGGAATTGTAAGACGTTAAAGGAAAACATAGATGCTTAGAAAACAGTCCATCCCATATAAAGAAAGAGAAGGAAAATACAGACCATTGTCTTTGTGGAATGCTTATATTCAGTTTATACTTAAGGGAATGGGCTTGCTGTATTTTTGAGACGATAATATTCTAAAACCATGTATCCTAATGTGAAGAGACACATCATTGTCACATCATTAATATCTACATTTTTCCTGTTTCCTTACATGAGTCATTCCCAGCATCCAGAATGGATCCATATCATACCATCAGTACAAATGGTAGCCATTTGGCTAGTCTACCATTTTCACTTACAAGTTTTTATATTTATTGTCTTTACATGTGGTTAAAGTGTCTTATTTAAGAATAATATATCATTGACAATAGCAGAGTAATTACACAGTCATTGCTTCAATCTAGCTATATAAATTATTGTGATTGAACCTACAGTAGTAATAAAAATAAATGATATTATTTTTGGTTCATTACTGCTGATCTAATAAAATGTAATGAATTAAGAAATTTCCTGAGTGAAACAGACTCATAAAAACAACAATTTACTAATAGTGCTGTAATGCTTAATGTGAATGAATAAAGAAAAATAAGCATTATAACAAAAATATATCTTCAAGAACATGTCTCCCTCATTTCTTTCATCCCCTGTCTTCTAGTGTGAATGTATGTTTTGATGGCATCCATGGAGATTATTATCAGCAACTATAATCTCAAAATGATAGCTTGTTTATATGAAAATTTTAATAAAAATTCCAGGAACTTAAAAGTTTCTGGGTAGCTTATATGAATGTAAGGAGAAAGACATAGTCCATATTCTAGGGATGCTTATGTGCCAAGAACTAACTTTTATTGATGAAGCAACATTTAGAAAAGGAAAATCTCCGCCATCTCCCTTTTGTTGTATTCTAGAAGTGCGGGTGGCTGGGACGGCGCACAAGCGCAGCTTAGAGGAGCTACGCCACACCTGAGTTCAGGGGTGGTGGCCAAGAGGAGCAACCCCATGTCCAAGGAGCGATGGCTACATGGGCACAAGAGGGCCTAGAGAAGCTACTCCACGTTCAAGGTCAGAAGGGGCACCAGTGAGGAGATACCCCTCCTCCAACGTAAGGAGCAGTAGCTGTGCTTTGCTGGAGCAGCCATGAAGAGATATCCCATGTCCAAGGTAAGAGAAATCCAAGTAAGACGGTAAATGTTGTGACAGGGCATCAGAGGGCAGACACACTGAAACCATAATCACAGAAAACTAGTCAATCTAATCACACTAGGACAACTGCCTTGTCTAATTCAATGAAACTAAGCCGTGCCCTGTGGGGCCACCCAAGACCGGTGGGTCATGGTAGAGACGTCTGACAGAATGTGGTCCACTGGNTTTAGTTCCTCTTCACTTTCTGCCATAAGGGTGGTGTCATCTGCATATCTGAGGTTACTGATATTTCTTTTACACACCTACTATTAGAGGCAAAGGGCCTTTTTCTGGAACATTTTCCCAGACATTGTTTTGTGTATTCTTAATAATTTGATAAGCAAGGTCTTCTATTTCCCTTTAACTCTAATTTTAATTCTTTGCAATTGAAATACTGATGCATTCTATTCAATACTTATTGTTTCACATTTTTCTACTGAAATTTACTAATTTTCATGTTGATTTGGATATGCACTGTTCATATATGGAAGACTGAAGTCTTTATTACATTTTAAGAAATATTTTTTCAGAAATTTTTATGTTTTTAAAATTTCATTTGTTATTAATGTTCAGAAATATGTTATTTTATATATATTAATTCATCAATCTTCTTTGTGGTATATTTTTAAAAAATCTAAATGGATGTTCAGCCTTTTGAAATCAAATAGATACCCATATTTTCTCCTACTTTAATTATTAAGTGATTATAATATTAAGCTAACTACTAAAATAGCAAGTTAAATAGATTACATATTGTTTATTAATTACACACATATATAAAAATCAATGCTTGCTAATATATACCTTCTATTGTTGTTATTCAGTCACTAAGTCGTGTCCAACTCTTTTCAGTCCCATGGACTGCAGCATACAAGGCTTCCCTGTCCTCCACTATCTCCCAGAGTTTGCTCAGTTTCATGTCTAATGAGTTGGTGATGTGATCTAACGATCTCACCCCCTGCTATCCTCTTCTCCTTTTGCCTTCAATCTTTAAATGCCTTCTATACTGAGTACTTAATAATATGCCTTTTTTTTTTGAATCAATGACAAATTAATCTCTTTTCATGCCAATGTATCTTATTTCTGTTAATACCTTATATACAGATAAACATTTCTGGGGCAAAGCTGGATAATTAAGATGAAACAATCTCTATTATAATTTTAATTTTTTTTAGGTCTTTAACTTTTCAACACTGGTTTATTGATTTCTGAGTACAAGTTTGTCCTACTTCTGTTAAATATATATCTAATTATTTTACTTTTGACACTATTGTAAATATTATTTTAATTAATTTTTCAGAAAGTAATTGCCTGTATATAGAAAGACAATTGATTTTTTTGTACTTTATTCTTGTATCCTAAGCCCTACTCAACTCATTTATTAATTCTGATAGCTTTTCAGCGGTTTTATTAGAATTTCNCACTATTGTAAATATTATTTTAATTAATTTTTCAGAAAGTAATTGCCTGTATATAGAAAGACAATTGATTTTTTTGTACTTTATTCTTGTATCCTAAGCCCTACTCAACTCATTTATTAATTCTGATAGCTTTTCAGCGGTTTTATTAGAATTTCATATATATTAGTTCATTTTGTTTTCAAATATATCTAGTTTTACTTCTTCCCTTATAGTCTGGATGATTTTTTTGTTTGTTTGTTTAAATGTCCATTCTAGAACCTCCAGTACAATATCAAATAAAAGCAGCAAGAGTACACACTCTTATGTTTTTCCTGATCTTTGGAAGAAACATTTCACTTACAGTATGATGAGACCTGTAGGATCTTCACAGATGTTGTTTATCAGGTTGAGTAAGTTCCTTCTAATTTGACTGCCTTTTATAACCTTGTTGGATATTGTCAAATTCTTTTTCTTCATCTGTTGTGATGATAATATGAATTTTGTACATTATTCTATTAATAGGGTGTATTACATCAATTGATTTTCAGATGTTAAACAAGTCTGAAATCTTAGCATAAAACCCATTTGATATTGTTATGCTAACTAATCTTATACATTGCTGAATTCAATTTGCTAATATATTAAAAATGATTTTTTGCATGTAAAAGATTTTGGTCTGTGGTTTTCTTTTCTTTTTTCTTCCTTTTTTTTTTTTTTTTTGGTAGTTTTGGCTTTGAGATAATACTGCTGCTGCTGCTAAGTCACTTCAGTCGTGTCCAACTCTGTGTGAACCCATAGATGGCAGCCCACCAGGCTCCCCTGTCCCTGGAATTTTCCAGGCAAGAACACTGGAGTGGGTTGCCATTTCCTTCTCCAGTGCATGAAAGTGAAAAGTGAAAGTGAAGTCGCTCAGTCGTGTCCGACTCTTAGCAACCCCATGGGCTGCAGCCTACCAGGCTCCTCCGTCCATG
>SJYA01000587.1:5148538-5179902 GCA_006410615.1 Neotragus moschatus
TTACCTTTTCTTATTACTCTGTGTTCTTCTGATGCATGACTTCTATTGCTGTATCCTCAAGTTTGATGATTCTTTTTTTCTTTGACAGTTCAAATCTGTTTCTGGGAACTTACACTGTGTTTTTCTTTTTTGCTATGGTATTTTTTTCCATTTCTGCTTTTACCTTTATATATATGCCAAGTCACTTCAGTTATGTCTGACTCTTTGTGACCCTATGGACCGTAGTCCATCAGTCTCATCTGTCCACGGGATTCTCCAGTCAAGAACACTGGAATGGGTTGCCATGCCCTCTTCCAGGGGATCTTCCCACCCCAGGGATTGAACTTTTGGTCTTTTTAATACTTTCTATACCTTTCCCGATATTTTTCATTTAAAGAAGCATTGTCACTGTACTTTTCTTTAGTTCAGTAAGCATGATTTCCTTTAGCTTTTGAATATATCTATAACTGCTACTTTGGTGTCTTTGTCTGCTAAGTCCAATATCTGGGCCTCTCAAAACCAATATACATTTCCTGCTTTCTTTTCCTATGTATGGGTCAAGATTTCCTGTTTCTTTTCATATCTCATATTTGTTTTCTGAATACTGGACATTTTTGATAATATATTGTAGTGACCAGGTACTGTTGCCCTCAGGAATTGTTTTCTTGTTTGTTTGCTTCTTTGTTTGTGACTTGGCTGAACTGATGTTCAGTTCAGTTCAGTTCAGTCACTCAGTTGTGTCCAACTCTTTGCGACCTCATGAATTGCAGCACGCCAGGCCTCCCTGTCTATCACCAACTCCCGGAGTTCACTCAGACTCACGCCCATGGAGTCAGTGATGCCATCCAGCCATCTCATCCTCTGTCGTCCCCTTCTCCTCCTGCCCCCAATCCCTCCTAACATCAGAGTGTTTTCCAATGAGTCAACTCTTCGCATGAGGTGGCCAAAGTAAGTTTATTTCCCCTGCAGTGGGCTGCTCACAATGCTCCTAATCATACTCTTTTACTTATTTTTTTTTCTTTAGGCTTGTTTCATAGGGATTGCCCATGGGCCAACACAAGCTACTTATTGGCCAAAGGTTATGCTTAAATCCCCTTAGGCAGTTAGTTTTTTACCTTTCACCATTGGACCTGAAAATTGACATCATAGTTCAGAGACTCTATTTTCCTATTCCACACACCCTGCCCCCACCCTCTTGCCTCCCAGCCACATGGTGCTTTTTTATCCAGAGAAAAGGTGTGTGGAGGCTCCCTCTCTGAGTTTTCCTGGAAGGGCACAGTCTTGTACATATACAGTTTTCCAGACTGCTAGGGATGAGTATAATTTTATTTTTCAATCTGGCTTTCTGAGAGTGCCTTCTAGGCCAGAATGCTTTATTATTAAACAGTGCTTTGCCAGAGGTTGTATTTAATGCCAATGTGGCTTCACCCCTGTATTGATAGTTCCATATGTCCCTTGCAGCATGCTATCTCATCTGCCTGATAGCGCTATGAATACTCCTGAATGGTAGCCTGAGTGTATGCATGCACAGTCTCCTCAGTCATGTCCTACATTTGGCAACTCCATGTACTTCTCTGTCCAGGGGATTATCCCAGCAAGAAATACTGGAGTGGGTTACCAGGTCCTCAATGGGTGCCATCAGCCAAATGAGCATACCCTTTTGCCTACCAGAGTTGTCTGNCCCTGTATTGATAGTTCCATATGTCCCTTGCAGCATGCTATCTCATCTGCCTGATAGCGCTATGAATACTCCTGAATGGTAGCCTGAGTGTATGCATGCACAGTCTCCTCAGTCATGTCCTACATTTGGCAACTCCATGTACTTCTCTGTCCAGGGGATTATCCCAGCAAGAAATACTGGAGTGGGTTACCAGGTCCTCAATGGGTGCCATCAGCCAAATGAGCATACCCTTTTGCCTACCAGAGTTGTCTGTGATCAGAGAAGGGCTCTTCTTTGCTATCTCTAGAACACTTCTGGTTGCACTGATGTTTTGCTTGTATCAGAGGTAGTGACTACTCTCAGTTTTTCACCAAGATACCATTTTTTTTTTCTTTTTTTGAGGATCCTCTTAAGCATAAAGTTTTCTACTATTTTAATTAAAGTTAGTACCTTCAAGTAAAGCTGTGAAGATCTTTGTTCTTATGATCTCTCTCTTATGTCCTGCAGCACTATACCAGATCTTGGGTCTGCGACCTCTTTTCCCTACGATGACATGTGTGACACTGGTGTGAGTGGCAATCTTTAGTCTTCTCTTGCTGCTCCTCCTGACATGGAACTTCCATCCTCTGGGTGAGCTGGGCAAAGGCTATCAGGGTCCCAGTATTTCAGCTGAGTAGAGAGAGAGCTCTATTTTCAGCTGTAGCTGGCCAGGACAGAACTTCTGCAACACAGGGCTGTCAGGGTGTGGGATGCGATCAGAAATGCCAGCAACTTGCCCGTACTGGGGTGAAAGAAGAGAGTCACACTGGGAGTGGTTGAGGAAGGGAATCCCATCTTCCAGACTGCACATGGCCAGGGCAGAATTTCTGTAACACGGGGCTGATGTGTGTAATTAGCAAGTCATGATTCACATACCACAGACATTCACTGTTCCTACTGACATTTAGTAGATTTTCTTCTATGCGTATTTCTTCATTTGCTGTATGACCTTAAGGAAATTTCCAGAAACTTTGAAAAATAGCTTTCTAATTTCACCACTTCATTTATTGTTTTCCTGGGGAGGGCATCTGCTGTATTCTTTACTCCCTCAGTTTGGAGGTCACACACCATTTGATTTCTTTNCCACAGACATTCACTGTTCCTACTGACATTTAGTAGATTTTCTTCTATGCGTATTTCTTCATTTGCTGTATGACCTTAAGGAAATTTCCAGAAACTTTGAAAAATAGCTTTCTAATTTCACCACTTCATTTATTGTTTTCCTGGGGAGGGCATCTGCTGTATTCTTTACTCCCTCAGTTTGGAGGTCACACACCATTTGATTTCTTTTATTGTGTTTCTGGTGAGACGTCTGATTTTTTTGTTAAGATTTCCAGACATTGGAAATTTGTTTTGTTTTACTTCATTGAGAATATTTATAATGGCTGCTTTAAAATTCTTTCCTGTTAGTTGCAACATTTGGTCCCTCTTGGACTCAGACAATTGCTTTTCTCATTTGAATATGTTCATTTTCTTGGTTCTTCATGTATCAATTTTGGATTGTATCTTAAACATTATCAATGCTGTCTAGGTTCTGAATTCTGTTGGTTTAATCCAATGAATATTATTTCCATGCTTTTAGCAGACAATTTTCAGGGCTGAATTTGAACTGCGAACTATATTTCTTATGTTGCAGATTCAGTCTCAATTCAGATCTTCTGAATGTCCCCGGATTCTTTGGGGTCTGTTTCTCACATGCAAAGGTATTTCTTTACTGTACTCAGTCTGGACTAGAAGTCACAGAGGTGAGAATTTACTTATATGGCTTCCTACTTTCTCTTTTCCAAGCAATTATGAACCCTCTACCTAAAGCTGTCTGCTTCTGTTTCCTCTCAAATACTTTCTAGCTCCTTTTTCATTATGTTCAAATTTTATATAGTAGATATTTTATGCAGGCAATCTTATCTAGTAGTATCATATTCTGTCATACCCAGTATGTGAAACATTTAGGAGAAGAATTTTAACCAAAATTCAGTCTTTTTTATAGATATAGTGGCTTCATAGATCCAGTGCTTGATAGTAACATAGCCACTCCTGCCTTTTTTAAAAATTAGTCTTCAGTTCAGTTCAGTCACTCAGTCGTGTCCGACTCTTTGGGACCCCATGAATCATAGCACACCAGACCTCCCTGTCCATCACCATCTCCTGGAGTGCACTCAGACTCACTTCCATCGAGTCAGTGATGCCATCCAGCCATCTCATCCTCTGTCGTCCCCTTCTCCTGCCCCCAATCCCTCCCAGCATCAGAGTCTTTTCCAATGAGTCAACTCTTCCCATGAGGTGGCCAAAGTACTGGAGTTTCAGCTTTAGCATCATTCCTTCCAAAGAAATCCCAGGGCTGATCTCCTTCAGAATGGACTGGTTGGATCTGTTATTCTTTTACTTTTAAGTTGAAGTGAAAGTGTTAGTTGCTCAGTTGACGGACTCTTTGCAACACCGTAGACTGAGTGTGCCGGGCTGCCCTGTCCATGGAATTCTCCAGGCAAGAATACTGGAATAGGTAACATTCCCTTCTCCAGGGGATCTTTCTGACCCAGGGATTGAACCCAGGTCTTCTGCACTGCAGGTAGATTCTTTACCATGTGAGCCACCAGGGAAGTCTTTTCAAGTTATGTCTTTATAGTTAAAGTTTTTTTTTTTATTTGTAGACATTATATAATTGAGTCTTGCTTTTGAAAATCCAATATAATTGACTCTGTAGTGCTTAACAGTTTGCATCTAATGCAATTATCAATAAAGTTCAGTTTAAATCTTGCTATTTATTTTCAGTGCGTCTAATAAGATGCTTGTTTCTTTTCCCTTCTTTGTCTTCATTTATATTAATTTATTTTATGATATGACTTTTATCTCCATTTTATTAGTTATACTCCTTTATTTATACTTCAAGAATAGTATAAGAAGCTTAGAATTTAATAATTCCATTTCTCCACTCCCAGGCCATACTAGTATTTTTATACCTCATGTTCTTTCCTATTTACAAAGCTACAATACATGCTATTTTTTTGCTTTGAACACTTCTCATTAATAGGAAAAATGTCTTATTTTGATATTTTCCCACATTTTATTTTTCCCACACATATTTACCATTTCTTGCATTCCTCCTACATTGGTGTAGAGCCATATTTCCAACTATTACCACTCTCAGTTATGACCTCCTTTAAAGTTCCTTGTGGTGTTGGCCTACTAGTGATGAATTATCTCAGGTTTTGCATAGCGACACTTGTGCCTTTATTCATAGTGACAGTCTTTTCTGGGTACAGTGCTCTAGCTCTTCTCCCTCTTTGTCCTCTCCTTCTTCCACTGATTTGAAATTATTTCATCACTGTGTATTGAATTTTTGGCTTTCTGTCATGAAAGATGTTATTTTTATATTTATTCTTCTATACCTAACTTTTCCCCCCCCCCCCTGGCTGCTTTTAAGGTTTTCCTTTCTAGTCACTGCTTTTCAGCAGTTTGTTTATGGTGTGATTTGATGTCATTTTCCTCATGTTTTTTCTTAGAATTTGTTTAGCTTCTTGAATTTGTGGATGTGCAGCTTTCAACAAACTTAAAAGAATTCTGGACACCATTTCTTCAAGTCCCTCATCTCCATCGGAGACTCAATTTACATATTCATTTAATATCTTAATGTCAGCGGCTCATCCACACCATGTTGATTTTTTTTTCAGCCTTTTTCTTTTTACATTTATTTTGGATAGTTTCTATTGCCAAATCTTTCAGTTAATTTTTCTTCACACGGTGTCAAATCTGTTGCTAATGTCATTTAGTTTTTTTTTTTTTCCAAAAATTGCAGTTTTTATCTTTAGAAATTAGAGATAGGCCTTTTATAGATCTTCTGCTTCTCTCCTTATCATGTTTACATTTTCTTGTATATTCTTGTGTAATGCCCTTGTCTACGATTTCTATCATCTTCATCATTTCTGGGCCAGCTTCTATTGACTCTTTTGTCTTTTGCTACTAGTCCTATTTTCCTCAGCTCTGGTATTTTGCAGCACAGATTCTAGCCAACTTTGCCTCCCAGCATTTTGAACTCTTCAGCTAAGCAAGACGGCCGGTCTGTTCAATTCCCTCTTACNATCTTCATCATTTCTGGGCCAGCTTCTATTGACTCTTTTGTCTTTTGCTACTAGTCCTATTTTCCTCAGCTCTGGTATTTTGCAGCACAGATTCTAGCCAACTTTGCCTCCCAGCATTTTGAACTCTTCAGCTAAGCAAGACGGCCGGTCTGTTCAATTCCCTCTTACTGCTCCATGTTATGGAAACTTTCTCTAGACAGTGAATTGGGGTATTCATAAGACTCACTTGATTTGTTTCCTTTTCTCTTCAGGAATGCCCTTCCTATTCTATTCACTGTCCAATGTCTGAAAATTGTAGCTAAATTTACTTATTTTGTCTAGTTTTGTATTTGGTTAAGGTTAGAGGGTAAATAAAATTTCTTTTGCTTTTACATGGGCTTTGTTTTGGCAGTCTTAATGTATTTTTTTTCTCCCTTCCCATGTTTTTTGTTTGCTTTTGTTTAAGAAAAACCACATCTTGAACTTGAAAATTTCTAATTTTTCATCTTTACTCATTATTCAATTTCTTTTTTCAAACCTTATTATTTTTCTTTAGTGCTACTTTCCTACTGGCTTATTATGTGAAATTACTTAATCTATTTTGTTTTTAAATAATATCTTTCAGCACTTGGAATTTCTTTGTGTTCAAGTTTTAGCTTCATTTGACAACTTTACACACCAAAATATTTTATTTTATAAATTGTTCTGTTATTGTGTTAGTAATTTCTTGTTTGGCATTGATAATGTTTTAAAATGTCCAAATGGATAAGTTTTGCTAATTTTTAAATTAATAAGTTTATAATTTTTCCTCTCCAATTTTGAAATTTAATAATTTATTAAAGTATACTTTATTAGTTTTTTTATCTGAGAGGTTAAATTAAATATATAGGTTCTACTTGCATATATATAGCTATAGACATATAGATATATATTAGTATCTGGTGGGGCATATATTTAACAAGTGGGAAATGGGAAAGAAAGTTCAAAGTTACATTCCAGATGGTTTGTCAAATGATCTCTTGCATTTAGTAAGCAGTGATCCCTAGCTTTGGCTGCTATACTAATGCATTATTGTTCTGGCTCTCCTTCATTCTTTTAATTGCCCCCATCTTCTTCCTAGTTGCTGTTTGGGATCAAATTTTTCCAGAAGTACACACATTTAAGCTTTGTCTCAGATTCTGCTTTCTGGGTACTCAAGCCAACTGATAGATAAATTTGCTCATTTAAAACCTCCCATGGCTTTCAGAACACTTAGAATGATATCTAACCTACTTTCCTTGATTTACAAAGCTGTACATGTTCTGATTTCATATCTAATCATACTTTAACACAATCTCTTTGTCCACTAAGATTTGGCCATCATGCTTATTTGCTCAGTCATTTCTGACTCTTTGTAACTCCATGGACTGTAGCCATACTAGCCTTCTTACCATCCTCTGAACACAATGAGTTTGTTTCTACCACAAGGGTTTTGGCACTAATATTTTTTCTTAGAATTCCCCACTTCTCTCTGAAAGGCTGGCCCCTTGCCATTTGTGTCTCAGTTTCATGTGATTTTCTTGGAAAGAACTCCCTTGACCACCCAATCCTTAAAGTGGTTACCATTTACTTTCTATTACACAATTTACTCTGATTCTCCTAGCATTTATCACTATCAGCTCTTGGATTTTTGTCTGAATTGCTTATGCCATATGTGATTAAATATTAGATTAATCTTAAAATTAATTCTTAAGATTAGAGACCCAAACTCTATAGTTCACTGTTTGCACAATGTCTGGCAGAGTAAGCACTTAATAAACATTTGCTTAATGAGTGAATGAATAAAATCACCATCTGAAACTTAATCATCTATGTAGATTACAAAATATTGCTATGGCTTAAAGGAGCTCTTTAAAGGTATTTTCCAGTATTGCTATAATTTCTTATGATATCCAACTTCCTTTGCATTTCCTTCCACTATGTTTTCTTTCTCATCCTCAACTCTGTTTGTGGGTTTGGTTCCTATTTCATAAGGGATCTAATGATTACTGTTTGGTTAGCGAGGTTTCCCTGGTGGCTCAGATGGTAAAGAGTCTGCCTGCAGTGCAGAAGACCTGGGTTCAACCCATGGGTTGGGAAGATCCCCTGGAGGAGGGCATGGCAAAGCACTCGGGTATTCTTGCCTGGAGAATCCTCATGGACAAAAGACCCTAGTGGGCTACTATTCATGGGGTCGCACAGAGTCGGACATGACAAGCAACTAAGCAGCTGCAGTAGCAAGTCTT
Source organism: Neotragus moschatus (assembly GCA_006410615.1). Classification (NCBI taxonomy): domain Eukaryota; kingdom Metazoa; phylum Chordata; class Mammalia; order Artiodactyla; family Bovidae; genus Neotragus; species Neotragus moschatus. The sequence goes on from SJYA01000587.1 coordinate 5,156,536, forward strand.
GCCAATGGAGAGTTAATACCAATGGTATGGAGTTTGTCTTTAATCCCAAGGACATGAGATGCCATTTCTGACCTTAACTGAAGATATCAAACCGTTTCATAAAATTATCTTCAGTTCAGGTCAGTAGCTAGTTGTGTCCAACTCTTTGCGACCCCATGAATTGCAGCATGCCAGGCCTCCCTATCCATCACCAACTCCCAGAGTTCACCCAAACTCTGTGCATCGAGTTCGTGATGCCATCCAGCCATTTCATCCTTTGTCATCCCCTTCTCCTCCTGCCCCCAATCTCTCCCAGCATCAGAGTCTTTTTCAATGAGTCAACTCTTTGCATCAGGTGGCCAAAGTATTGGAGTTTCAGCCTCAGCATCAGTCCTTCCAATGAACACCCAGGACTGGTCTCCTTTAGGATGGACTGGTTGGATCTCCTTGTAGTCCAAGGGACTCGCAAGTCTTCTCTAACACCACAGTTCAAAAGCATCAATTCTTTGGCACTCAGCTTTCTTCATAGTCCAATTCTCATATCCATACATGACCACTGGAAAAACCATAGCCTTGACTAGATGGACCTTTGTTGGCAAAGTAATGCCTCTGCTTTTTAACATGCTATCTAGGTTGGTCATAACTTTCCTTCCAAGGAGTAAGCGTCTTTTAATTTCATGGCTGCAATCAACATCTGCAGTGGATCTGTATAAATTACTCTTAGGTTCTCTCTGTATCTGAGTGGCATGCTACCCTTCAAACTCCTTTCTTCTTTACTCCCCTAAACTGTTATTTTCTCTTTATTCATCCTCAATTGAGCAGTGCATGTGTGCTCAGTCCTCAGTTGTGTCTGACTCTTTGAGACCCCATAGACTGTAGCCCACCAGGCTACTCTGCCCATGGGATTTCCCAGGCAAAAATACTGAAGTGGAATGCCATTTCCTTCTTCAGAGGATCTTCCCAACCCAGGGATCAAACCCATGTTTCCTGTGTTTCCAGCACTGGCAGACAGATTCTTTACCGCTTGAGTGACCTATCAAAATTCAGTGTTTATCATGAGACACTGCACTGATACATTACACTTTTCCCCAAGTCTATCAGTTCAAGTACTCTCCCATCCTCAGATCTAGACATAGTCAGTACACTGAAGTTCATGGCTTCCATCACAACTTCTACTATCTGCAATATATTCAGTTAGTGGAGGTTATAGTGACCTGACCTGAACCCTTACACTCTTGTTGCCCAACACTCTGGACAGATGGAACACATATTATAATCCTTAGTATGTATTATGTTTTCAAGGCCCATTCTAGCCCTATGTTTATTTTTTCCCTTCCTGGCACTTTATTGCAGATTGTATAGCTGCCAGGATAGTCTACCAGAATTCTAGGTGCTTAAAAACAAAACAAAACAAAACCACCTTTCTAGTTGCTTTGGTTGGCATTGACCTTGTGTTTCTGAACCAGGAAATAGAGTCTGAGAGAGATGAAAGGTGTTCCTGACAACTTTCAAGAAAACAGGATTGCTTCTTTTCTAAATTAAACTAAGAAAGCATTAACAGTTGTTTGTTTCAGTAAAATTTCATCTTTAATGCTATTGAACATTTTATCCAGATTCTGGGAACAAGATGATGATCAGCTACAGTTTTTAGGATTGATATGAGTTTTATAATTTTCCTGTGTCTTCTTAAATATCTTAATGAGCTGCATCTAGGCCATCAGCTAGAAGATTCCCTTAAATTATAACTTCTATCTGTCAATTTTTAATCACTCTTGGAGGTTTAATTTTATTTTTTTCTATATTTGTTTCCATCCTATTCTTCCATTCAAGGATTAAAAGTCTGGTAACACATGAAGAAACTAGAGATGGGAGAGAGCCAGAAAACTTGTACTTTTTGCGTTTATAACATGTGCCAAGCATAGTGTTGTATGATTTAGTTTAATTCTCCTTCAGCCATCGGAATTAGGTGACATTATCCTATTGCACTGAAAAAAATGAAGGCTTAAAGACATTAGGTAATTTGTGCAAGGCTGCACAACTATGTATTTATTCAAGTTTTATCTGGACGTACTATAAAAATTGGAATAACAAATTGTTAAACATCTGTTCATTCACAACCCACAGCTTTTACTTCCAGATTTTAAATGAATTGTTTAACAGAAAAACAAAACAAGAATTGCCTCTTTCTAATCCCTTTGCTTTTATTTGAAGATATTTCTCTCTTTATTTTGTGACAGAGACCCATACATAATATGTAACTAGATATGAAAGTACAATCTACCATACAAACTGAAAAAGGATGTTCATGATATATATGCAATACCTTGCTGTATCCTCAGATTATAAAATGTATTCCTCTCATTTTTTACCCTTTTAATAAATTTCCTGTCTAGGGACAGGACATCTAAATTATCATTTTTAAAAAAAGGACCCCAGTATTCAAGAGAGTTGCCCGGTGCCTCAGTCTGTAAAGAATCCACCTGCAATGCAGAAGACTTGAGTTTCATCCCTGGGCTGGGAAGATCCCCTGCAGAAGGAAATGGCAGCCCACTCCAGTATGCTTGCCTAGAAAATTCCAAGGACAGAGGAGCCTGGTGGGCTACAGTCCATGGGTTTGCAAGAGTCGGACATGACTTAGTAACTAAACCACCACCATTTTTTACCTTATTAACAAATTTCCTGTCCAGGGACTGGACATCTAATTTATAATTTTAAAAAAAAACCCCAGTACTCAAGCAGCATGCAAATGTAATAGGAGAGAATCACTGGCCCAACTCCATGATAAGGAAAAAACATTTATCTCTCAAGAGCGCCAGCTTCACTGAAGGTTTTTCTGGCAGAACTGATCATGGGAAACTTGGGAGGAGGCAGATCTTGTGTTTCCAGTGTAATTGAAAGGCAGGAGGCAGGGGTATGTATGTGGCAAGTTTCAGGAGAAGGGCTGCAGGCAATCGTGTAAGAGCTCACTGTGAATCCGCTATAGAGAGAATGTCACTTACAGGCTTGAGATTAGAACAGATAAGTGGAGTGAGTCCTGCTAATGGAGAGCTTTGAAGACAACAGTCAGGAGTTTATCTTTGATCCAGAGGGCAATGGATACCATCCCGGAACTTAATGAATAGGCTCCTTTCCAGGCAGCGCAGTGGCCATGCAGGGCTGTTCTATGGCACGTTTACTCTTGGAATGCTGCAGCCAGTAAAAAGGAGGAGAGACAAACAGGCAACTACTAAATTCAATGAGGAGGGGAAAGCGGTCCATTTTCATGTCATTGATTTCTACAGTTTGTTCACCTGTTTGTTGAGGGTCGTTTCATTTACTTGCTATTCCTTTTTTTCCCACTGCTCAGCACTTCTCCCAAGTATTGCTTGGTTATTGACTGAGTGTGACATTTTATATGTAAGTTGGGTCACTGGGGGAGGAGGAGTGCATAATGAAGGACAGTAGGCTCTGTTTAGTTAGTTATTCTACTCGTGCATAAAAAATTCATTGACCAGAAAGGGTTAATGCCCCTCCAAATGGCTTAACTTAATCCCAGAGTGCAATTGGCTCATTTGGAGGATTTGGCCCATTGAGTGCATGTTAGGAGAGAAGCTGAAACACCTCTTCACTAAGTCTGGTGCAGTGAGGTTAAACCCAAGGGCATATAACAGGTCAGTAGCAGAGTCAAGAATAAAATCTCAGTCTTCTGAACCCCTTGAAAGTGCTCTCTTCACTTGACTAAGTTTCTTTCTCTTACAATATATGAGAAAAAAAATTAAGGAAAGAGAAAAGTGAAGCCATCAAATAAAGATGTATGTATAGCAGAATTTTTCAGACATACAGAAGGAATGAAATTTGGAAACAGATGAAACAGACTTCAAGAGCAAGTTAAGCAAAAATTTTCTAAATGCTTAAAATGCAGCAGGGCGTACATCTCTGTTTAGGGATTGTGCACGGAATACATTATGCTCTGAAGGGTGAAAGCAGTCATCTCTTCTTTGATCAGCTAACAAAATATTAAAATTAGCATGGTTTCTGAATTATATACATGAGAGTATATCCTGAAAAGGCATACATATGGATACAGATGGTAAAAATAATGGCTGTTAAAGAACTAAACACATAATTGTGCATATGGGTAGTATAATAGAGAGGTGAAAAATACTTGGAGAATCAAAGACCTGAATTTACATTTCTGCTCTGTCATTTTTAGTCAGTTCAGTTGCTCAGTGATGTCTGACTCTTCACAATCCCATGGACTGCAACATGCCAGGCTTCCCTGTCCATCACCAACTCCTGGAGCTTACTCAGACTCATGACTATAGACTCAGTGATGCCATCCAACCATCTCATCCTCTGTTGTCCCCTTCTCCTTCCACCTTCAATCTTTCCCAGCATCAGTGTCTTTCCAATGAGTCAGTTATTTGCATCAGGTGGTCAAAGTATTGGAGTTTCAGCATCAGTCCTTCCAATGAATATTCAGGACTGATTTCCTTTAGGATTGACTGGTTGGATCTCTTTGCAGTCCAAGAGACTCTCTTACTCTCAAGACTCAAGATTCAGAGACTGAGAGACTAAGAGGTTAAGAGTCTAGAGTCTCATCACTTTTAGTAGGGGTGATCAGTCATTTAATCTTTTAGGCCTCAGATTCCTTAATTGAGGGACCAGAAGCAATGATTAAACTAGGCACTTTGTAGTATTTCTTGCAAATTAAGTGAGATAGTTTATATAAGGTACTTAGGACAGTGCCTGACATACAATAGAAACTTTTTCCCTTACACAAGATATTAATATTATGGATATCTTCAAGTATAATTCACACAAATCAGCCCTAAATTTCTTTTTTTCCCCTAGGCAAGAATACTGGAGTGGGTTGCCATTTCCTTCTCCAGGGGATCTTCCTGACCCAGGAATCGAACCCAGGTCTCCTGAATTGCAGGCAGATTCTTTAATACTGAGTCACCAGGGAACCCCCAGACATTCAGTATGTATTAGCTCTTATTAAAGCTTACCAAAGGGTTATCTAAGTTGAGACTGCGGTGGACGGAGGTCAAGTGAGATTTTAGGGTGATACCTTACAGTTTTCATTTATGTTTTCTGTCACCAGCACCAAAGGTAAAGAGCAATGTAATCATGAGCTTTTATATCTTGAACTAGGGAAATTGAATATAATTTTACAAAATAGAAAACCAAGGGAGAATATCCAAAGAAATACACACAAAAAAATTGATGAAACAAATGTAGACAGCTTAATTTATGTTCTAAGGCATAGCATATATCAGCATTAAGAAAAAAAAAATTAAGGGCTATCTTAAAGTTCTTTATGGCCTAGCATATCTGTTCTCTCTTCTACATCAGAGTTTAACATTTTATAATTAAGTGGTCAGTGATGTGGTATAAACTGGAAAAGGAGATTATTAAGATATGTATTTATTTAGATCAGTGCTATATCCATAGACAATATGAATTGAAGACATGAATTTGATCAATAAAAACAATTAAAAGATAGTTGTGGTCAAAATATGCTTTAGTTCAAAAAAATTTCTGAATCCAAGTTATCTAGATAACTGCCCGCACTATTTTGATGCTATTGTTTTCTTTAAGGCATTATCCTAGGTACAACTGCAGAGAATTCCTTTGTTCAGTTAGTTACCCTGGCTACTCAGACTTCAGCCCAATAGCCTTGCTTTATCTCAGTGGAATAATCTGTGAAGATCCACTGAAATTGTAGAAAGAATTCCATATGTTTGTGTATGTGTATGTATTTTTTGGGAAGAGAGTACATAGCATTTATCTGATCTTTGAAGGAATATATGACAACAAAAAGCTGGACACCATTAACCACAGGGTTCTTCTTCATTTTGTGCAAGCATTTTCTGACCCAAGGTTGCATTTTTTCTTTCAATGACTTCTGCTTCTGGATACATGTCCATGCCTAGCCCATACTCTAATCATTATTCTCACTTGATTCTCTTATTCCTGGTTTCTTATCTTATTCCACAACCTTAGCTAGCCAAAGTCAGGACAATATTTTTTTTCTTTTCTGATAGCTTACTTCACAATGTCTGTAGCTACATGGAAAATGGATTTACTTGAATATATGAAATTTACCTAATCCAGATGAAAAATCTCTGAGGGAGCGGATATCAAGCGTACAGACTGAAAACAAAAGCAGCCAAGACTTTCTTCACTTTAGGGAACCAAAAGATAGATTCTAAAAGGCAAAAGGAGAACAATGAATTGCACTGATTCACACCCTACCTGATACTGATATTGAACTTTTCATAGGTTTGTGTCAGAACGCCCATATTTTTCACAACGGGGAAGACAGGGTTTAGATGACAGAGTACGGGTACAGTTTATAATCCCCTAAACACTGAGATGAATGCTGTGTACAAGAGAGGGACCATGTAAATACTGGGTGGATTAATTTGGTCATATTCCTCCCTTCCACTTTTTTGCCTCTTTATCTTCATCTGTTAATTTTCATTAATACCACATATATGAATTTTTATTTTTTTCTAATCAGTAGAAAGATAACTTTCCTCTTCTTAGCAAGTAACATTTTTTCTTCTGGTCATGTCTGAATTATCATTAGTTAGAATGTTTTGCACTAGTATCACCTACTTGAGAGATATTTTTCTAGGCTTTATTTTCAAAGAAGTAGTCAGGCAGTTTAAAACCTAATGGTGAAATGCACTGAATTGCTAGTTTTTAGTAATAAGGAACACTTAAACTGTTTTTCCTTCCCATTTCCAAGTAAAAGAAGTCTCTAAACTACGGTTCTTAATAGGAATAGTTTCACACTCCCATCCCTATCTCGGATAATATTTGGGTAAATTTGGATGGTCACATCTAATGCTTGTGCTCCTGGTATATAGTGTGTCAATCCTACAATGCATAGGACAGCCCCCTATAATGGAGAATTATCCAGTCCAAGATATCAACAGTGCCGAGGATGAGAAAGTCTGCCCAGCGTCTCACTCGCCAGGCCTTCTGCTCTCTTTCCCCAGAAAAGAGGAACAACTTATTTGGTTTGCAAGTATGAAGTGGACTTGCCTGCCACACTCTGTCCCTTCGCTTTTCTCTCTGGAATCCCACAGCCTACAGAGAGGGTGGATTTACACCTGCTGACAGCTGTGTGATAAAGTTGATCGAGCCGGCTGTGTTCCACCTCTGCAGACGGCAGGGGTTTTGTTTGTTGTCTGTTTGGTGGTAATGGGAATGGGGTGACTTCAATTCAGAGGAACCTTAGCAGGACTATTAGGACTTATCTAAGCTATGTCCTTCACGATTGCTTTTATCAGTAATAAAGCTGACATTTTGATCTCTAACTGCTTGACTCCTGTATCATTCTCTGTAAATTGGTTCTGATCTCGGGTTGGGAACAGTGGTGTTATTTTTTGACCCCCTAGAACCCAAAATCTGTTACTGTCTGGTGGTTCAGGAACTTAATGGCTTACCTTTAGGATTCCTGGACTTCCCTATCAGAGAATCTCACTCAGTAAGTAAGATCCAAAAGGTAATGCCAACCAATTAATTTAAGACAAAAGATAAGGTTTAGATGATCAAAATAAGAATACTAGATATCAGTTTCAAGCCTTCTTTTTTTGAATGTAGTGTTTTTGCTTTTTCATAGGTAATATAAAGGAAAATTTATTACAAAGATGACCTTATGGGGTTTTACTTTTGTCTCTGAAAATAGCAGTTAATTCCTTACTCAGAAAATCTAAATAAATCCTATCATAGCTGTATGCATTTTATAACCACCTCCATGAATTTTTTCCACTGGTGACAGATCAGCTATATTGAACTTTGGGAAATAAGAAGCAAAGTAAAAGAGGTCACTTAGGGTTTGTCTCTAAAATAAGAGAGGGTAAAGTTATTCAAGAGAACACCATGCTTCTGATATGAAACAGATTCTATGAGGTATTGTCATTAATAATGAGATTGGTTGCCCAAAGTCAGACACAAGATACTAATTCCTTAGTTGGTGTTCTATCTGTATGTGAGAAGAATATACTGTTCACATGACACTGCAGAGGGCTGTAAGTGACTTTAAAAAGAAGGATGTTGTACACAATACCAAATAACCTAAACCCATCCAAAATCAGGCCCTGTCAGTCGGGATGGCTTAGAACAGCCCAGGTGGGCTCTGTGATGCTGCACGTCTGCTGTGGCCCTGTGCTCCTGTAGCCAAGCAGGGGCCCAGACTGTCAGAGGGCTCACCTTCCACAGTCTCTTTGACAAAGCCAAGGGAAGATGAAGAGTCATCCAGTGGTTTTTAACTCTTCTTCCAAGAAGAGACATATATTTCTGGCTGAGGCAAATCACCAATCACTTCTAACTTCAGAGGCAGTGGGTAGTGTCCCAGTGACTTAAGGGGGTAAAAAATTCTCCTGCAATGCAGGAGACACAGGAGATGTGGGTTCAACCTGTGGCTCAGGAGGATCCCCGGGAGAAGGAATAGCAACCCATTCTGGTATTGTTACCTGGGAAGTCCCACAGACAGAGGAGCCTGGCAGGGTCTCAGTCCATAGGGTCTCAGAGTCAGACACGACTGAATGACTGAGCACCAGTAATTTTACCTCATGCTTGAAAGGAGAGAATTGAAATATTGCCACTGGCTCTCCTAATGATCACATAAATTGTTACCAAAATTCCAGTGCAAACTAATGATACTTCTCATCACACAGTTAATTAATTTTTCACTATTGACTGCCATAATATACAAAGTGCCTGAATTTACAGAATAATCAGGATATCAAAAAATACTTTCATGTAGCCAAGACTTTTGTCGTCTTGGTCTTTGATGGTGTGGTGTGTACGATTTTGTGTTCCAGAGTCTCTGAGGCCTGTACAGCCATAGTGATTCCCGGCTCTGTTCATGTCACACACCACATGTACTAACATGGTGTGACAGACACATCATTTGGGAAGACTTGCAGTGCTGTGACCCCATAAGCTCACAGGTGCCCAGCCTGAGCTGCTGTGGCATCCCTATGGCATTTTCCTAAGAAAGTTTTAAAGGCACATGCAAGAGTACTTCTTGGTATTTCTTTTACTTATGTCTTCATTTTTAGTGCTACAGATTGAAGGGAAACATGATGGAAACTGGTAGCTGCTGCAGCAAGACTGCAGGGAAATGAAAGATTTTACTTGTCTAACTTGTCGAAAAGGCCTCTTTCCAAGTCAAATTTCCAAGTTAATTTGAAGATGAACATTGAATATATAAAAAGAACTCTTAGGTGACTAGGGTTCTATTTTAGACTGTGTGTCATGTGGACACAATTCTCAGCCTCTCTGAACCTCACTGGTAATCTAGCCGTTAGGCAGGAGAGGGAATGCATTCTGCCCTTGTTTATATTGTTCTTATAACTCCCCAATGGGATGTGTTTATATTCTGGAGAGGGCTGATGGACCAGAGGAGGGATAGGAAGTGCAGGAGCAAAAGAGAAAGAAGAGGAAAAAGAAGGAAGAAGAAGACAACACAAAGGCCATGCAGGTCAGTGGAAGTTCATGACACAGCATCAAAGAAAATTTGAACTTGAAACAGGAGACTATAAGATTTCATGCACACTGTCCAAGCCTAACAGTGAGGAAAGGAACACAAATTTCTAAACGCTTCTGTGAAAGCCAAGTTTATGATGGTTTTAATGTGATGTTCTAGATTATGTCTTTGCCATTGAGGAAATGATCCAATGTAATGTGATGACTTTATATTTTTCTTGTTTAGTCACCAAAATCTGGACATTCTTGGGTATCTATACATACAAGAGGTGAATTACTCTACAGTCTTAAGAAATACGGGACCCTAAACAGACAAATCCCAGCTTTGTTCTTTCACAGTGATAACAGAAGCATTGGAAGCAATGGGATCAGGGGAATTAGAGGAAATGCTCATTAAAACAAATTTAAAAGGTCTAATGATTAAAATATTGATTAATTAGCCAAACATTGATTAGCAGTCACACTTTATCAACTACAAAGTTTCTAATTACTGCGCTATTATTCCATAGATTGACCTGTTCTCTCTTGTCACTTATGATGAAGAATAATTTTTGTTAAGTGGGTTTTGGATTTTTGACCTGTAAAATTTTAATAGGGAGTGCAAAGTGGGTGTCGTGTGTGGTTTGGCATTTTATTCACCAAGGGACTGATGGTTACTGTCTCTACTTAACCAGAAGCACAAAAAGTGCAGAGGGACAACAGCACTTAGGGATAAAAATCTTACCATCTTCCCAATCAAGGGGAAAAACAAGCCACATGTTAATCCACTGAATGGGGAAAGAGGAAAATGTTTGCCTTTCTGACTATGCACAGAATGGCTGATACACTCAACCAAAGTGTATCAGTTAGATTGTCCAGAAACACAAACAACGAGTGATACAGAATGAAGAATTTGTTATAGAGATTTAATTTCGTGCATTTTGGGCACAGGTTAAATCATCTATGCAAGGCTGTTGCTCTTGCGTCTGCTACTGGGCGTGGTCTCAGCAGGGCAAACAGGTGGGGATAAATGATGGACCGGAAGTAGGAGAGGAAGGATACAATAGAACTCACATCTGTCTCTCACTGTCTCTAGCTTCAGCGATACAGATCACCTCCAAGAGAGGCTGGCACTCTTTACCGGGGAGCTGCCTGTGCACATGGTCCAGGGAATTAGAAGAAATGCTCATTAAAACAAATTTAAAAGGTCTAATGATTAAATGTGTGCTCATTCACTCAGCCATGCGTGTCCCACTCTTTGTGACCCCCTGGACTGTAGCCCACTTGGCTCCTCTGTCCATGGGATTCTCCAGACAAGAATGTAGTGGGTTTCCATTTCCTCCTCCAGAGGATCTTCCTGGCCCAGGGACCAAACCTGCATCTCCTGCATTGCACGCAGATTCTTTACTGTCTGAGCCACCGGGGAAGCCTATCCAGGATTCAGAGATGCGGAGAAAGGAGATTCTGTAGGAACTTGAAGAGCTTACAGCCCAGCTATCGCTCCACACCAACACAGTACTTCAGCAGGTCAGGACAGCAAACTGCCTCAGTGCCTGTGCAGACCTTCAGAGCGGAGAAATCGTTGCCCTTTTACTTCTAGCTTCCAGATCTTGCAGGTCAATTTCTCTTGCGGCTCATCCTAACCCACCATAATCAGGAAAGGCAGTTGGGGGAAACAAAAAATTTCAACTTAACTAAGTTGACACGGTACAAAGCCAGCACAAAAAGCAAAAAAGATTCTAATCCTAGTTATCGCAGACAGCAAGGTCTGAACTCATCAAGGCACGTCATACAAGAACAGACATCAGGGCTCAGGTGCCACTGTGAAGGAGATTTGCCACCAAACTAACAATATTTTCCCTTTCAGGAAGAAGTATTTTTCACTGATACCAAGGAGGAAAAAACAATAACAACAACTGATTCATACAAGGCCAATGAAAACAGTCCATTTAAAATATTCCAACTGGGCCACTTCTGGACATCTTGCAAAAGATCTTGTTGATCTCAGTAACTGTCTATTTAAATCTTCTAAGGCAGTACTTATGCCCTGATTCGCCAAAAGAAAAGGCCAGCACGGCACATAGGGTTACAATCTCAATATAACTGTCTGGAAGTGCTGCTCCAGGTTTACTCCTGATGAGATCAGCTGGAAGGCCAGAACGCAGATTTACAGCATGAACATAAATGAGCAGGGGGCACACCTTTCTGATCATTCATATGCTTGACAGGCAAAATGTGCTTACGACCTTATTGCCAAATAAGTAACAGCACATAAGCTCCTTGCACTCAGTGGGAAAATGACATCCTGAAGACAATTCAGAGCTGGGCATTAGGCTAAGGAGATCAACAACCACAGTCTGGGAAGAGGCAGGAGGGACTCCTACAGGCTCAGCTTCCGGGCTCCACGGAGGGGCCATGTTTCAGGCACAGCTGTCTTATTGAAGCAGTTGAAAGGGGAAGTGCATTCTGTCCAGGTAAGAAGTACCTTGCTGGCTTCTGTGTGTGAGGAGACCAAAAACAGAGCCTATAAGCCAAGAAAACCAGTCCAAAGTCTGAAGAACTCTTCACAGTTCTCCCGCTTTATGTATCTGAATGTACATTGGCATATAGGAAGGGAAAGAAACTGTTAGCCACTCAGTCGTGTCCAACTCTGCAATCCCATGGACTGTAGCCTGATGGTCTCCTCTGTCCATAGAACTCTCCAGGCAAGAATGCTGGTATGGAGTGCCATTTCCTTCTCCAGGGGATCTTTCTGACCGAGGCATAGAACCCAGGTCTCCTGCATTGCAGGTAGATTCTTTACCATCTGAGCCATCAGGGAAGCCAGAATCAAGGAGGTATTTTGCTATTTGCAGTTTCACTGGTCTCCTGCAGTTTAGGTGACACGTTTTATTCAGTACTAGTCCAAAGTTAAAATTTCAAAGTGGAATGAAATGTTTAAGAAATTAACTGGATAACTCCAAGTTATCTGGCACTTAAAAGTGCTTTTTTCTTTTTTGGCAGTGCCATGCACCTTGTGCAATCTTAGTTCACTGACCAGGGACTGAACTTGTGCTCCTGCAGTGGAAGCTTGGAGTCCTGACCACTGGACTGCCAGGGAATTCCCTCAGAGTGCTTTCTGATCCTGAATTAAGATTTTCTGTTCCTGACATTTAGACTTGCATGAAAGTGAAAGTCACTCAGTCACTTAAGTCAGTCAGTTCTGTCACTCAGTTGTGTCTGACTCTTTGCGACCGCATGAATCATAGCGCGCCAGGCCTCCCTGTCCATCACCAACCCCTGGAGTTCACTCAGACTCATGTCCATCGAGTCAGTGATGCCATCCAGCCATCTCATCCTCTGTCGTCCCCTTCTCTTCCTGCCCCCTAATCCCTCCCAGCATCAGAGTCTTTTCCAGCGAGTCAGCTCTTCACATGAGGTGGCCAAAGTACTGGAGTTTCAGCTTCAGCATCAGTCCTTCCAATGAACACCCAGGATTGGTCTCCTTTAGGATGACTGATTGGATCCCCTTGCAGTCCAAGGGACTCTCAAGAGTCTTCTCCAACACCACAGTTCAAAAGCATCAATTCTTCAGCGCTCAGCTTTCTTCACAGCCCAACTCTCACATCCATATATGACCACTGGAAAAGCCATAGCCTTGACTAGATGGACCTTTGTTGTCAAAGTAATGTCTCTACTTTTCAGTATGCTATCTAGGTTGGTCATAACTTTCCTTTCAAGGTGTAAGCGTCTTTTAATTTCATGGCTGCAGTCACCATCTGCAGTGATTTTAGAGCCCCCCAAAATAGTCTGACACTGTTTCCACTGTTTCCCCAACTATTTCCCATGAAGTGATGGGACCCAATGCCATGATCTTTGTTTTCTGAATGTTGAGCTTTAAGCCAACTTTTTCACTCTCCTCTCTCACTTTCATCAAGAGGCTTTTTAGTTCCTCTTCACTTTCTGCCATAACGGTGGTGACATCTGCATATCTGATGTTATTGATATTTCTCCCAGCAATCTTGATTCTAGCTTGTGCTTCATCCAGCCCAGCATGTCTCATGATGTACTCTGCATAGAAGTTAAATAAGCAGGGTGACAATATACAGCCTTGACGTACTCCTTTTCCTATTTGCTCAGTCATGTCCAACTCTTTGCGTTCCATGGACTATACAGTCTATGGAATTCTCTAGGCCAGAATACTGGAGTAGTTAGCCTTACCCTTCTCCAGGGGATCTTCCTAACCCAGTGACTGAACCCAGGTCTCCTGCATTGCAGGCAGATTCTTTACCAGCTGAGTCACAAGGCAAACCCAAGAATACTATAGTGGGTAGCCTATCCCTTCTCCAGAAGATCTTCCTGACCCAGAAATTGAACCCCGGTCTCCTGCATTGCAGGAGGATTCTTTACCGAGCTATCAGGGTAGCCCTTAGACTTGCATATATGGTCAGAATTATGTGAAGTAAGATATGCAAGTAAATGCCTGCTCTTACATTTAGTATCAGAAAAGGCAATGGCAACTCACTCCAGTACTCTTGCCTGGAAAATCTCATGGATGGAGGAGCCTGGTAGGCTACAGTCCATGGGATTGCTAAGAGTAGGACATGACTGAGTGACTTCACTTTCACTTTTCACTTTCATGCATTGGAGAAGGAAATGGCAACCCACTCCAGTGTTCTTGCCTGGAGAATCCCAGGGACGGGGAGCTTGGTGGGCTGCCGTCTATGGGGTCGCACAGAGTTGGACACGACTGAAGTGACTTAGCAGCAGCAGCAACACTTACTATATGAGGAAAGCCTAAATATAATTCAGAACTAAACACTAGAAAAGACTCAAGAATCCTTTGGACAGCAAGGGGATAAAACTAGTTAATCCTAAAGGAAATCAACCCTGAATATTCATTGGAATGTCTGATGCTGAAGCTGAAGCTCCAATACTTTGGCCACAAGATGTGAACAGCTGACTCATTGGAAAAGACCNCTTACTATATGAGGAAAGCCTAAATATAATTCAGAACTAAACACTAGAAAAGACTCAAGAATCCTTTGGACAGCAAGGGGATAAAACTAGTTAATCCTAAAGGAAATCAACCCTGAATATTCATTGGAATGTCTGATGCTGAAGCTGAAGCTCCAATACTTTGGCCACAAGATGTGAACAGCTGACTCATTGGAAAAGACCCTGATGCTGGGAAAGATGAGGGTAGGAGTAGGGGGCGACAGAGGATGAGATGTTTGGATGGCATCACCAACTCAATGGACATGAGTTTGAGCAAACTCTGGGAGATGGTGAAGGGCAGGAAACTCTTGCATGGTGATGTTCATGGGGTTGCAAAGAGACACAACTTAGTGACTGAACAACAACAAAACATTAATAGGTGAGCAGTCACAATACTACCTGAGAATGAAGAGTCATAGCAGTTTCCCATTTTTCTAGTGAAAATATGGAAACAATGTCAGAGAAGTAGCATAGATTGCAAACTTTGAGGCTACTGATGGTATAATATTGAGGCTAAATTAGGAGATAAAACATCCTGGCAACAATAAAAGAAAAAAATAAATTATCTCACTATTTTTTATGTCTTTTTCCTATTTTAATGTTGGGTTTTATTATTGTTTATGAATTTGGGAAAATGGCTTTCATGTTAAGATATATATAGATATATAGATATCCAGCAATCAGGTCCTTCAGGGTCTACCCCAGCTGTAGTCCCCAAGATCATTCCATTCCAAGGACAACCTATAGTTGCTGACTGAGCAAGGTCAAGGTAAAAAGCATGACCATTTCAGCTCAACATAAGACACTAATGGGCAATTTTTGCTCCACAGCCTCATACTCAGTTGGTATATGTTTCCTAGGACTACTTAAAAAAACAGGAAAGTATGTCTCAGTGCTGGAGGCTAGAAATCCAAAATCAGGATGGTGGTAGGGTTGTCTTTTCTGAGGGTTCTTGGAATAATCTCTTCCATGTCTCTCTCCCACCTTTGGATAGCTTCAGGCAGTTCTTGGCTAATAAATGCATAGTTCAATCTTCTGTCTTCACATGCCATCCTCCTTATGTCTCTGTGTCTTCACATAGCTTTTTTCTTAAAAGGACAACGTTCATTTGGCTTAAGAAACCATTATATTCTTGGGGACTCTCCTGGGAGTCCAGCAGTTAAGAATTTGCCTTCCAGTGCTGTGGGTACTGGTTTGATCCCTGGTTAGGAAGCTAAGATCCCATATGACTTATGGCCCAAAATCAAAACATAAAGCAAAAAGAAAAATGCCTTGGTTTTCTGGGGCTAATAAGAGAACAATTTATTAAAAACAAAAGAGAGAGAGAAGAGAAATGATTTTACTCCAGTGTGACCTCATTTTAACTTAATTGATTACATCTGCAAGGGCCCCCTTCCAAACAGGGTCAGGTTCATAGTTATTGGGAGTTAGAACTCTGATGTCTTTTTGGAAGGAGGGGCATAGACACAACTCAATGCATAAGAGTTGGTCAAGGTTCTTACCTGCAATTTGACTTGTCTCTGTCTAGTTCTGTTTATTTCATCTTATTTTCTTATCTTCACAGATTTTGTTCTTAAGAAAAATCTTACATTTAAAATATTTCAGCTTCTGCTTTGAAAAAACCCAATCTGTGACTTAATATTCAGATTATCATTGCTTTTATGTATTTAATTATTGTTGTTACAAGTTACTTCAAAACTCTTCACTGATTTTCACTTATTCCCATAACAATATTGCTGCTGTTGTTTAGGTGCTCAGTCGTGTCTGACTCATTCTCTTTCTATATATATTTCAGATTATTTTTCATTAGAGGTTATTACAAATTATTGAATATAATTCACTGTGTAATCTTTGTTGCTTATCTATTTAATGTAAAGTAGTTTGTATCTGTTAATTCCATACTTCTAATTTATCCCTCCATCTTCCATTTCCTCTTTTGTTTTCTGTCTGTGAGTCTATTTCTGTTTTGTATGCAAATGTATTTGTATTATTTTTTTAGATCTTACATATAAGTGATATCATATAATATTTGTCTTTCACTGACTTCACTTAGTATGATATTCGCTAGGTCCATCCATGTTGCTACAAATAGCAATATTTCATTTGTTATGGCTGAATAACACTCCACTATATACATATATATATATATATATATATATATAGAGAGAGAGAGAGAGAGAGAGAGAGCATATCTTCTTAAATCACTCATTTATTGATGGACCCTTGGGTTATTTCCATGTCTTAACTGCAGTAAATAGTGCTGCTATGCATGTATCTTTTTAAATTAGAGTTTCATCTTTTCTGGTTATATATACCCAGGGGATTGCTGGNACATATATATATATATATATATATATATAGAGAGAGAGAGAGAGAGAGAGAGAGCATATCTTCTTAAATCACTCATTTATTGATGGACCCTTGGGTTATTTCCATGTCTTAACTGCAGTAAATAGTGCTGCTATGCATGTATCTTTTTAAATTAGAGTTTCATCTTTTCTGGTTATATATACCCAGGGGATTGCTGGATCATATAGTAGCTCTATTTTTAACTTTTTAAGGAACCTCCATACTGTTCTCCATAATGGCTGTACCAATTTGCATTCCTACCAACTGTGTGGGAGGGTTCCTCTTCCTTTGTACCCTCTCCAGAATTTATTCTCTGTAGACTCTTTGATGATAGCCATTCTGACCTGAGTGAGGTAATACCACATTGTGGTTTTGACTTGTATTTCTCTAATAATGAATCATGTTGAACATCCATTCATGTGCCTATTGGCCAGATGGATGTCTTCTTTGGAGCTTATTGACATATCTCATGATCAACTCATTTTACTCCCTGCCTCACTGTGACCTTTTATTTAGCTACCACTGTACCTTTGGGAAAAAAAAAAGGAAACCATGGAACACTTCTGGGTTCTCATTTATCTCCAAAATTAATTGTACCAATAAGCTCTTTTTAGACTCAGGGCTTTTATTACTCCTGAGGCTTACATTAAAGCTAAAAATTAACATAAAAAAGTATAGTTAAATATAGTTAAAATGTAAAACCAGGTTTTCGTGGTCAATTGAACCTTAGAATTTAGAATTGTTCTATATTTAAGATCAAACTCAGTATAGCATGTTATATAAAATCATGAAAATTTGAAGAGATGTTTATATTTTTATGAACTTTAAAACATCAATTAACCATTAATTTGTTGCAAATAAACTGTATGATTATTATAAAACACAATACATATTTCTTTTACTTAAAATTTATTCTTAAGTGTAACATTAGAACTTTGGGTTGCATGTAATAAAAATATAACCATATTTTGATTTAAGAAACAAGAAGAATTTAAGGATATGGTGATCTTCACAAAACAAGGACAAAGTAACTACTACATTCAAGAACAGAAGAAGCATTGACTTCCATTCTTCTTTAAACTTGTTTAGTCTTTTCTTTCTCTTCCCAGACCAGCTAATGCTATTCTTCTAATTTTTTGAGCAGGGAATATGGCTGTTGACTTTTCACGAATTGCATATAGTAGAGCATTAAATTCCTAGAGAGAAACTGATTTTGTAGATGTCTTCCTTTTTCTAAATGCTATGAAATTGTCTGATGGGTTCAGCTTGTTTAAAGTACCTACTGCTCGACAGTTGTCTGTAGCCAGGGGGTGGTAACTAAGGAAGGAGCTACAATTTGTCTTACTTGGATTAAGAGTCCTTCCTTGAACCTATCAACTGAAACCGGAAGTCATATGCCTTCATACTACAGGGCAGTGTATATTATATTCAGGTGACAAAAGGGGAAATATGGGCACTTTTTCAAAGGAAAGAAAATACTTTCCCAACGAAATAGAAAGTAGACATGCAGGGTGAATAAAGTCAATATAATAGCACTCATATGCATGAGCACTTAACAAAAGTGTTCTCCTTATGAGAATGAGGATGAGCCTTGTCTAG
This sequence comes from Neotragus moschatus, assembly GCA_006410615.1. Taxonomy (NCBI): domain Eukaryota; kingdom Metazoa; phylum Chordata; class Mammalia; order Artiodactyla; family Bovidae; genus Neotragus; species Neotragus moschatus. Next base: position 5,174,908 of record SJYA01000587.1, read on the forward strand.
TTTTTTTAAAATGATCATCTCATTTTAACTTCGCAAGTAAACATTATTGAGCTTGCTTCTGATTTGAATTCACAACTGTCATCTGCACATGGAGAGGTAATATCTCCATTTTTCTGAAGAGAAAAATGATGGTACTTTGCCACTCTTAGTGGAGTTTTGGGACCTTTTGGTTACATGTGACAGCCAACCCATTTCAAACAGGTATAAGTAGAAAGGGAATTAAATCAATGTTACTTTTAAACTCTTTTTTTTTTTTAAATATACATTTACAAGTAAGTGGTCTAGATTCACTGGAAATATATTGAATGCTTGACAANTTGGGACCTTTTGGTTACATGTGACAGCCAACCCATTTCAAACAGGTATAAGTAGAAAGGGAATTAAATACAATGTTACTTTTAAACTCTCTTTTTTTTTAAATATACATTTACAAGTAAGTGGTTTAGATTCACTGGAAATATATTGAATGCTTGACAATTGAGAATTAGCCATAGACATCGAGTTTACCATCCTGGAGCTGAACAAGCGTGACTATGGGATCCTCCAACAAATCTGGGTAAGGAAAACCTATGAGATGATAAAAAAATATAAAATTATCAAAGTCTACCTGTGAAGATTAACTCCCTGCTGAATTTGTCTCTTCCCTGGAGAAAATAGAGAGAAACTAGTCAATATCAGTCAAGCCAACTCAATTATCTGAACCTCCATGAGGTTTTCAAATTGAGGTAGCATTCTTTTGGCCATTATCTTTGTTTTTGCCTTGACAATTCCTAGATAATGAAACAAAGTATTATTCTGATTGTTAAGAAGAGGCCTGGGCTCCACCTGACCTCTATGAGAGTTCTCTGGAGCCATNTTGGGACCTTTTGGTTACATGTGACAGCCAACCCATTTCAAACAGGTATAAGTAGAAAGGGAATTAAATCAATGTTACTTTTAAACTCTTTTTTTTTTTTAAATATACATTTACAAGTAAGTGGTCTAGATTCACTGGAAATATATTGAATGCTTGACAATTGAGAATTAGCCATAGACATTGAGTTTACCATCCTGGAGCTGAACAAGAGTGACTGTGGGATCCTCCAACAAATCTGGGTAAGGAAAACCTATGAGATGATAAAAAATATAAAATTATCAAAATCTACCTGTGAAGATTAACTCCCTGCTGAATTTGTCTCTTCCCTGGAGAAAATAAAGAGAAACTAGTCAATATCAGTCAAGCCAACTCAATTATCTGAACCTCCATGAGGTTTTCAATATTGAGGTAGCATTCTTTTGGCCATTATCTTTGTTTTTGCCTTGACAATTCCTAGATAATGAAACGAAGTATTATTCTGATTGTTAAGAAGAGGCCTGGGCTCCACCTGACCTCTATGAGAGTTCTCTGGAGCCATGATACAGTCAACAGAGAGCAGTGAAGATAATGAAAAAACAAAAACAAAAACAAAAACAACTAATACTCTCCAAGCCCCTGACATGATAAATTTTTTTTTTTAATAAAAGCTTGTCAGACTTAACCCTAAAACTAATGACAATAATACATTTCTAGAAAATGGGTTAACATTGTTAATATAGACAGAAAACATTATTTCATCTATTTTTTTCATTTCTAGTTATACTAAAACTTTGTAGAAATGCTCCTTATAGATTTGATTATGTATTGTGTTGGCCTCAGCCTTTGGTCCCTATTATGTCTGTGCAGCTAAGGATTAGGATCAAGAGTTCTCTGACATTGCAGATCTATATTCTGAGTGACCATAAAATTGTGCTGCCAATAGCCTTTACTTTTACAGCTCTACAGAGAGACGAAGAAAACAAGATTAAGAGAATTGAGATGCTGTGATAGAGAGCATCTTAGGCTTTCCAAAAAAGTCCATCAGTCTATAAAACTAGAAATATACATATATGATCAGAACAAAACCTTTCTTGCCAGCATCAAAGAAAGGAGTTTTGAAGGGACTGTACCTTAGCATTCAATTGGATACAATTCAATGGTTTCAGGTGCTGATCTGTAAACTAACAACTTTTAAAAAGCTCTTTGTTGCTTTACAAACGTGAAGTGGTGTGCTTCCTCTGGGAATTCGGAACAAGCAAACATTTTTGTTAGACATGGCAGTGTTTTACAGGAATATGTTATTATCATTGGTTTTAGTGAAAATCCTGAGAGGATGTTTTACTTAATATGTAAGGGGCTTGGCAAACCATTCCATCTGGAGTACCGGAATCAGGCCTATTGATATGAGAATTACATACAAATCCTCCAAGGCGTGGATGGGAGAATAAACTTCAGACTGTGCATATGCTGCAGCAATATTAACATGATAGATTTTCAATGCTCTGCAGGATCCATTACTGTGTTTTGGGCCAATAGTCCATGAATTTGAAGGATTTATACAATGGACCATAACAGCTCCGTAGGTACAATTATGTCCCATCAGATGAAAAAATGTCTTTTTAAAACCTTCCTATTAACCTGTTTGCTCCATAGACCATAATCCTTTGAAGGTTAAATTATATACATAGAAAAATGGGCCAAATCACCTCATTTTGTGTTTTAAAATGTATTTATGGTGAAAAAGCTCTCCAAAATGGGAGAATAGAAATTGTACCCAAGAGTACCATCAAATCAAGGTGATTTTTAAATGTGAGTGCCAGGCACTACTTGCAATTTCTGTTCAGGAGAGAAATCTTGATAGCCCAAAGATAACACTTACTCCTTTATGTACCATTTACATTCACAATCATCTAAAAATAGATCAAACAATTGAATACAATCTGAGTACTCAGATAACACAAGGTAACAGCTCTCAAAGCGTGGGCAGGCACAAAGAATCATAATAAAGCTGTAACCTACCAATTAAATGGTAAAATGTGCTAAAATCCTTTATACTGTCTATATCTTATCTATACTTGGTACTTAGATGAGAAAAACTAGAGCACACGATTTTTGAATTATTAATACAATTTTATTCCTTTCACAAATACTGTTGAACTGAGTATGGTGCTCAATACATGCTAAGTATTTAGTGCGTTTTAATGAATGTATCCATGGGGTCTAAATAATTAATTTAATATCTCTCTCAGATAGTAGNCTCCTTTGCCTTTCGCTGCTCTTTTCATAGCTATTTGTAAGGCCTTCTCAACCATTTTGCCTTTTGCATTTCTTTATGGTGAACCACAAACCAGCCTCTTATCCCAGCTACTTAGAACCAGTCCTAAGATTACCCCAACTACTTAGAACCAATCCTAACCAATGCTCTCCTTTCAAAGTTAAGTACTGAAGGTATAGGCCTATTTAAGATTTGCAATGTATAGGCTCAATTATTCCATTAAAAACTTTGAAATAAGAATAGTGAATATATCAAGGCCGAGAAAAGTTTTTTTCTCTCAATTGGGTACTTTGGTGAACGTCTTTTCACCACTGTCCTTACTTGCTGTTCTGCTCCTTCCTTTGAATTCCTGCTAGTGACATGCATAATTTTTCCATAAATTTTGAAAAAGTACTTTGAAATATTTGGAGGAATGACAGGATACATATAAAGAGAAATTAAAAATAAACATACTGTCGTTGCCAGGGGAAAGGATGGGGGAAAGCATAGTTGAGTTTGGGATCAACGTGTACACAGTGGTATATTTCAAATGGATAAGCAACAAGGATCAGTACATTGAAATCTGCTCAGTGTTCTGTGGCAGCCTGGATGGGAGAGGAGTTTAGGGGAGAATTATACATTAATAGGAATGGCTGAGTCCCTTCACTGTTCACCTAAAACTATCATAACTTTGTCAATTGTCTATACTCCAAAACAAAATAAAAAGTTTAAGAAAAATAAAAAATAAACATACTATAAACCTAAGCAGGAACAGAAAATAAACACCTGTCCACTCTTCCAAAATCTTCTTCTCTTCAGCAAATATGGAAGGAGAAAGAATGGACAAGACAGTAAAAAAATGACTATAAAAATTTTATCCTCCAATATAAAAATATTTAAGTTTTCTCACTCAAATGAGTGAGTCTTCTATATCACTGAGTATCAGCACACAGTTTGGTAGTATACATCCTCAGAGCCTTCGTGTCTCATGGTGCAATTTTTCTTGAGATGGAGATCTGTTGGTAGACGTAAACTATAATGTGGGTCCCTTTTAGTCTGTATGCTAAGCCAGCCCATTTGTGAGCTTCTGCATTATTAAGTATATTTTGGTAAAAGAAAGTGAAAGTAGCTCAGCCATGTCCAACTCTTTGTGACCCCATGGACGAAATCTCTAGGCTAGAATACTGGAGTGGGTAGCCTTTCCCTTCTCCAGGGGATCTTCCCAACCTAGAAATTGAACCAGGGTCTCCTGCACTGTAGGTGGATTCTTTACCAACTGAGCTATCAGGCAAGTCCTTATTTTTAAAGGGATCCTTATCAAACTTAAATGTAAACAACCAGTGCAACTCCATTGCTTTTCTTGATAACATTTTCCCCCAATAGTAGAGAGATTAAAATGGGAAAGTTTTAAATAATTTTTTCCTGCTCTTTTCTATACTAGGCATGGAAGAGGCCCATTTTCATTCAACCTGGCTCTTTTTTACAGAGATATGTAGGAGTGAGAGGAGTAAATTGCTATTGTAAAGAATTCCAAAGCTGTTGGCTTTCTCCGTGTCTTCGTTTTAGGCTGAAGGCCCCCTATCACAACTTAGTAGGGATATGTTCTCCCTGAGCATTTATGTTCTATTCTCAGGAAGCACATTTGAGGTATGAATAGGCAAATCTGCACGAGTAAAATGGCTTGTGGTTCTACTCTGATTCCTAAGATGTAATTTGGCATAATGTAGAGCCTGAGGAAAGGAGCATGAATCTTCCATAAAGAAGCTCCATACTTTCCTTCTTTCTCTCTTCGCTTGGAGGCCCATGAAAATGTCTTCCAAATGGAGAGGGTGAAATTACATTGGATGTTACCCAAATCTGCTTAATGCCGTTGGAGTAGTGTCTTCATTTCTTCTACAAAGGGACC
>SJYA01000587.1:5181813-5206057 GCA_006410615.1 Neotragus moschatus
AAATTCAACTTTTGCATTCCAGGCATTCATGACTGTGACCTAATTTGGGCTTTGGGCACTAGACTAGCATATGGGTTGTGCCCAGCACTGCAGAGGATGACATATTAGAGGGAGAAAGCTAACCTTGGCTCCCCATCTTCTCCCAAGCAAAATTATGCACCAGCCATACAACTGAGTATTAGGCAAAACTAATGCTGCCCTTGATGGGAGAAAGAGAATCAGATTCATTAATACTATAAATAATAAAATCAATTGGGAGTCCAGTGTGTCAACCATACATTAGCAACATTTGCTTTTCAAACTTCTCCCAGCAATTACCCAATTGGTATTTATAAATTATAATCACACACGCAGATGAAGGAAACTCGCTGGAGCAATTACCTATGCTCGAATGATTTCACCTTTCAAGACACTAGTAAAAGTAAGAGATCAAATAAAACTAATTTATCTTTCTCTGTAGCTTGGAGATTGAGAGCTATTTAGTGCTTGAAAACAGGCATTAGTGGTCCAGGATAAGTCATGTGCCAATCCCAGTAATTTACACTAAACGAAAAGAAAAGAAATAAAGGAAAGGATGAAGAAACATGAAAACTAGAACCACAAGAAGACAGCCAGCATTAAATTAGCATAGGAAACTTGCAAGCAGATACCCAGAAATCTGCCTGCACTATTCATAATCAGATTGCAGAAACCACTGTGAGCTTAGCCTGTTGGGACTACTTTCCAAATCAGAGTCTGAAGACATGGTGTGATGTAAAAAGAGCTTTTCCATATAAATATACAACTTATAATTCCTCTATTTCAAATACCAGGGATACCCCAACCACCTTTTTAGATTTCAGACACAGCCTGGTTCCCATGAAAGATAAATTCCTTCTTTTCCCTCAGGTTAAAGATGGGGATGAGGTTTGGGGAGGAAGGAGAAGTTAAGGGAGAGGAATTGAATCTTTTGGAAAAGCACTAGTACAAATATCCTATGATACCCTGCCCAACTGAGAAATTGAAATTCTCTGTGAAGCCGCCACTGATATGTTTGTAAACCATTGTAGAGCATAAATGATTTTTTTAATATAAAATTTTCAATTTTAATTGGAGGTTAATTACTTTACAATATTGTATTGGTTTTGCCATGCATCAACGTGAATCTGCAAAACATGATAATTTTGATGTTGCAAGCCATCTAGCAATTACCCTGTGCAACTGATATAGCTCGGTGATAATAAATGTTTTAAAAGAGATGTCATCACTTAACCGAGTCCCATGCAAAGTCCCACCTTTATGTTGTCTGCTGCTTGTTTCTGTTTTGTGTGTGTGCACGTATTCAGTCATGTCTGACATTTTGCGACCCCATAGACTGTAGCCTACTGTCCTAGGCTATTTCTAAGGAGAAGCATGTGGATCAAAAAGAGGGGGCAAAGAGTTAAGCCACTCTAATGGCTCATGGGGGTCCATGTATGAGCCTGGTGATTGTTCTTTCATTGGCCTAATATGCTCCCCACATTTTTCTCATGGCTCATTCAGACTTCTTACTCAGATTTCACTTCCTGATGATCTTCCTATTTCTCTACTGCCTCATTACTCCATCCTCTTACCATGCACTATTTTTCTGCATAACACATATTATCCTCTGAATTCATCATGTTCATTTATTTGTACACAATTATATAAATTACACAAGAGCTGGAATTTTGTCTCTTGTTTTCACTGCTTTCATTCTCAGGATCTGCCACATAGGAAACATACAATGTATAAATTGAGAATGAATGCACTTATTATTCATACATAGCAAGAATTATAGCAACTAATTATTGTCTCAAAGGTTGTCTTCCTGGATGTAGTTGTAAAACCTTAGAACTGTTGAAGATGTATTGACATTCTTATTTCAATAGACTGCATATTTACCTCTCAAATGCGGGCAGCGAGATCTTTAACACTAGATATATAAAAATACTTACATATGAAAAAAACAATGAGAAAAACAAAACATTGCAATGTGTAATGTAGTTGGCTGAATTTGACCCAAGATTCAAACTCCACCAAAATTCTATCTACTCAGATTCATGCCTTATTCCCATTCTCATAAAAACTCTTCATGTGTTTATTTATTTGTACAATATCTGAATTGAAAGGAGTCCCATTTTAAAATTTTATCAGTTTGTGTCATAACCTTAACGTCACTTAAAGCTACTCCTTTAGGGAGTCTATTTAATATTAAAATAATTACTTAAGAATAATGCCTATATTTTGGAATTTTAGAAATGTAATCAGGGTAGACAGCCACTACTTTGTGCTACAAATCTGAATGTGAAATTTCAGAAGTCCTCCTTGCATTAAAAATGAATTAACTGTGTGATTATTAATTGTGCATATTCCAATCCCTTTGTGCTGTACTGCATGTTTCTTGAATCTCATTTGAATCCTTTGGCTAAGTAATGTGTCAAGGGGGGTACGAGCCTGAATGCCTGAGTTATTTAAAAGGCAGGACAGCTCTTCCAGATTAGAATACCAATGAGTGGGGTTAAAAAGGCTCTACTGTAGTTGGAGGGCAGCTCTCAGTCTGAGAAGTACCTGAAAAGGACCTCTATGGACTAATTTTCAGAATCACATTGTAATGTGGGCTCATGTCAATCATCAGAACAGACAGCTTCATCCCATGATATAAACTAGTTATACATTCAAGAGCTGCCAGAAGATCTTCATTAAAAAGGGACTTAGCATTAAAGGAAAAAGGTTGTTTTATTATAATACTTCAAACACAGTTTTTTGTTTTATATGTTGTCAGAATTCTTTTTTGTTCTTTGCTGCAATATCAAAAAAAGTACCACAGAAGATGGAAAACATTAAATATTCCATTTTTTAATAGGAATCAAGGAAGCTTTCTGGTTTAAGGCATTAAAATCATATACTTTTTTCCTAAATTTATTCATGGCTTTGAATAACAAAAAGAAATCTCTAGATGTAATAGGAGGATGTTTTTAATCTTTTGTAGGAAGGGATTTGCAGGGCTGACTACTCAAGGTAAAATATCTACTGGCAAAGTATATCAGTGAGAGCTTGATACATATAAATTTGTATAAACCTTTGGGCTCTCCACAAGCTTCCAGATACCAGTTAGATATTACAATTGGTGTCATTAAAATTTAATATAATTGTGTTAGGAGGAAAACAGGAACAATATCCATGTAAGTAAATCATTGACACTCTAATCTAGTATTTAAAGAAAACAACAGGGGTTTAACAAAACAGATAAATGTATCTTTTTACCTATATTCAAAAGTGTCGTATCTAAATTTTAATTTAAATATATTTGTACAAGTCAGGTAACCTATTCAAAATATCCAGCATATATACATATTTGCCTAAATCATCACATTTCAAACACCAAAAATGTCAAAGCAAATAGCTTGGTAAATGGAATTAAAACAATTACAGAGTCTCTTGCAAGTAAGTATTTGTCTCAAAGGGTACAATAAGCTCTGTTTTCTGTGCACTTTCAATGAAGAAAATGCAATATTGTGACTCATTTTCTCTCCTGAAACTGCCATTTCCAGAACACATAATCTCAAATTGGTCTCATTATTTAAATGTGTCCCTGATAGATTCATCAGTATTTATTTACAAGTAACTCATGTTAAACTACAATTTACAACTTTTCATTATGACAGGATCATGCTATATATTAATTTTTAGTTGCTTCCCCTCAGGAGTCTACCTGGAAGCACAATCATTAAAACTACCAGTGGAAGCCAGGGAAACGTCCTGGTGGGGATGTTCTCCCACCATGAGGAAGAATAGGGCTTAATTAAAGGTCTTCCGACGCTCAAAGACCAAGTGCTCATAAGAAAGCACATGTCTGAAGCCTCTGTCTTCACTCCTTCTCCCATGAAATGACTTTTTATGCACAATTACTCATTTCCTCATCATCCTCATATAAACAGGCTCTAAAATTCATAGCATAGGAAGAACTGAGCATCTTTTCAATGCTTTTACTATTCACAACGTTCAGAGCATTGAGGGTGGTAATTTTATCAGCCAAAATTTGAAAGAAATCATAAATCAAATTTTTGTCCAATCCCCACAGTACTATGGAGAGATGAAAGATGGAAAGGGAAAAAAAGGGAAATATTATAGAGCTTGTACATTTTAACCCACAGATTTATCCAGTTTCCTGGGAGATATAGCTTCATGCCACTGAATAGATTGCTGTTTTATCTATACTCATAATATCCAGCAACTGATAAGAACTCAAAAATACATTTTATCAAATAAATAATGTCATATGGTGTTCACATACTATTTTGGTTATAAATTAACAAAAAAATGCTAGAATCATAGAAAATGGAGCTGCACGTAACCTGGCGTTCAATTTACTGCTCCTTGCTACTGGATTCAGGACAAATAATGTTAATTCATTGAATTTTGTAGTTTGTTCAAAATGTTTCAAGACAAAAATCATTAAAAACATTACATACTGTTCTTAAGTTAAATGGCTGAGATTCATGGTTAAGACATATGAGTTATGAATATATAATTAAATTTTTAAAAGTTTGTATTATTCATATTATTATTCATATTATTATTAATATTTCCATGAAAATATCTTATGAATTTTTAATTGATTTTCTCCTTTATAGTTAAGAATACTTTTATGACCAAATATTCACAGTGGTCTGAAATCAAGTGTTTTCTTATACTATTATATTTTCTTATTTTAACACATTTAAATAATTTTAAACTTAAAAAATGTTTATTGAAATATTTAAAATTTTATTTTTGTCTAAGTTTTTCCTATTTAAGCATCTATAGAAAAATGAAAGGTGCAATTTAATACTTAGTGATTCTGTTCTATAGTCTATCATCATATAAGCAATTTTAATTTTAATACTTAGTGCAATTTTAATACTTAGTGATTCTGTTCTATAGTCTATCATCATATAAGCCCCACCAAAACTTTTAATCCTAACACATGGATCTGATACCAAGATTTCTAGTTACTAGGTAAGTATATTTCTTGAAGGGTGCCTTAATATTCACCATTAGTACATTTGTTGATCAATCAGGTATTTTTAATAAGTAGTTCAAGGACCATTGGTTTTAGCATATGAAATGACAAAACACTTCATAGGTCACAGGGAATAGAAAATACCTTAATACCAAAGATTTGTTTTATTGTATTTATCTTGGCTGCAGGATCATAACTCCCTGACCAGGAATTGAACCTGGGCCTCTGGCAGTGAAAGTGCAGAGCCCTAACCACAGGGCTGCCAGTGAACTCACCAGAAGGCTTATTTTGGAAACATTTTCTAAGAAAATCTCAATATGTTTTATTTTCCCCACTGAGCTTCTATTTACTGTTTCTATTCCCCAGCATTTTCTGGTTAAATATAATTGTTGAATGAAAGCAGCAAAAAGAATGACTCGATAGACCTCATAATTATTTAAACAGCAAAGGCAAAACTTGGATAAAAGGGAAAATAATGTGGCTGTGTTCTGTGAATCTTTGGGGTGATAGTGCAAGCTTAATTTGCTGAGATCTACGAAAACACCTTAGGAAATTTGTCGAAGTCATACAAATGTATTGAAATATATGTTTGGATTAATAGAGGTTAATATTCTATAGAACTAGAGAGAGCAAAGACCTGAATTTCTTTATTCCAGGTGTTTATATATAAATATTTGTTACATATTATATATAGAAAGTATACAATACAATAAAATACAAAAATATATATTTTTACATATTAATTACTGTATTATATAGATTTATTTAATACACTATGTATTTCTTAATTCTTGATGTCTGAAGCACTTTCTTATAATGTAAATCTTTTCTTTTTGAAGTATAATTGATTTACAATATTGTGTTAGTTTCTGGTGTACTGAAACACTTTCTTAATGTTTAGTAGAGTTGATGAATTTTGAGTATGAGGGAAGAAATATGCATATATATATATACTTATACTCACATTTATATCCATATCTACTATATATTCCCTGGCGCCCCAGATGGTAAAGCGTCTGCCTGCAATGCAGGAGACTCAGGTTTGATTCCTGGGTCAGGAAGATCCCCTGGAGAAGGAAATGGCAATCCACTCCAGCACTCTTGCCTGGAAAATCCCATGGATGGAGGAGCCTGATAGGCTACAGTCCATGGGGTCGCAAAGAGTCAGACACAACTGAGTGACTTCACTTTCACTTTCCTTTCATTATATACCTCACATATATACTTACATACATGTAAACACACATATATACATATATATACGTTTATTTTAGGGGAAACAAATATGTATATATATATACACACACATTTACTTTAGGGGAAACAAATATGTACATATTTAAAAATACCTAAATGTTTATATACATTATAAACACACATAAATGTTTAAATGAAATAAACATGATATACTGAAGGATGATGGTGGTCAAAAGCAACAGTGATTTACATAAATCAGAATGTAGAATGAAAAATAAAACATATTCAGATTTATTAAAATACATCTTTTGAGCCTACTATGAAAATATTATTATCAACCTTTGTCACAAATTTAAAAGGATGGGAAAAGTAGAGGACAGAAGGATGTAGGGAGAGAGAGATGTAGAGTCAGAGAAACATAAACACCGCTGCCCCAACCTGACAGTACTTTATTGAGCTTTAGGAAGCTTTCAGTGACAGTATTCAAAAAAGGCTTCCATGTAGCAGCAGTAAAGACATCGTCAACAGCCACTTCAGACTGTTCAGATAGAGTTTCCCTTCGAGGATGGAAAGAAGTGATAAGTGGAATGCTGCTGTAAGCATCTGGACTTAGAAGGATTTCTCAACTTTATATATTGATGGCCAAGTTGAAAGAATGTGCAGCAAGGTGAGACTCCTGCTTGTGAAACAAAAAACCAAGGAAAGGTGGTCAATAAAAAGGTGAGAAGCAGTGCAGTTGGATGATTAGAAACCTTGAAGTTAAATGGCATTTTGCAATTCATTGTAAAAGAAAGAACAAAAACCACTGAGACTGAACAAGAAGAATCTCAAAAGAATTCTCTATTTACAAATGTGCCTACAGAAAAGTGAAACATATGAAAAGAAAGAGGCTTCAGGTCTGATTATACTTCATCACAGCTTTCAGATGAAGAGTGAGACGTTGTTTAATCCTCTACAGATATTTTCAGGCATGTGTGTAAATAATAAAGTCGAAAACAGGTTACTGATTCTTAAATCTAACATCTATTGAATAGTATGGAGTCAGATTTTTCTGTAAGTCAAATAACAGTATGTGATATGAGTAAAGCTCTTCCAGAGTTATTATCTCTACAGATAACTTTTCTAAACTAGCAACACGTAGAAGAAATTGGTGAATTTCATGTTCTGAAATTTCTCATTTTTTTGTTCTACATGATAATCACAAACTGTGGCTTCTTTATTTACATATTTATTTATTTATGGAGATGCCTATATGTATGTAAGTACTTGTTTATTTGTAATATGTCAACACAACCCTATTTTAAAATATCTGCAAGTACCACGTTTTTGAAATAAGTGGGTGAATTTTTTCAGGTTTTTTTTTTTTTAATGACGTGGTCAGTTTTTCTGCTTTGTCTTTTGATTGGGGAAAGGATAGTATTATTAATCAATGAAATTGATCACATTAACCAAATATGGACAGAAAGAAACAATATTTCCTGTTATATTTCATTGCAGAAACATGGTCATACTCCACTTTCTCTTAACAGTAAAACAAAATAAAACATATGTCTCAAATATTTAAGTCAACTAAGACAATGCACTTTGAAGCAGAATATGCTTCAAATTAAAGCATTCTAGTTCCCCATAATTCTACTGGGACAGGGCTGCTATTTAAAGAAACTCTGTGGTTTGAGAAATGACGATATGACAAAGAAATGTACACAATCCTGAAGGGAACCAAAAGGACAGATGCTTCAGGCTATCTGAGCTTCTGTTAAATATGAGAACCAAGGGGCATGAACCTAAGCTAGAGAATGGCCTGGCACAAAAAGTGCTTCCAACTCTTTTGCAATTGCCCTTTGTGGAATAAACAGCCCAGAAAAATATAACAAGCAGCAGACACAACAAGAACATGGACAAGTGGCCCTGGACAGAGCAATGGCAATTTAATGAGTAGAAATCCTCAGTGTTCTATTTTCAGGTTAAGTATGTATATGGATGCTCTGAAAATCGGCATTTTCATTAGAGTTAAATTTGTTCTAATATTTTTAGGAGTTCAAAATCATACTATTAAAGGCCAGATATTCATCCATTAAACATTCACAGCTAAAGAAAATCCTTTGGGGAATTATTAAGAAATAAAAAAATGTTTGTATCTGGGAACAATTTCTTTATACACATTTAGCTTTATATTTTTAATAAAGAACTAGCCTGCTTTTATTCCCCAAACGGAATACATCTGTTAGAAACAAAGTTTATTTCTTTAAAAGGTCTGTTATTCAATCTTTTTCCTCTTAACAGGTCCACAGAGCAGAGAATGTTACAGAATTAACCAAGACAAGTATTAATCTTACTCTCTTGAAACACTTAGGAAGTCATCAGGAATCACACTTTTTTTTTTTTAGAATTGTTACAGTTAGGAAGGCCTTAGAGTGAGCTCCCTCATTTTGAAGACGAAGTAGAAATGTGAAGTGATTTACCTCTGGTTTTGGGATCAGGGCATCCAGGTTCTTAATTCACCATTCTTTTTCTTTTATTAAGTAGGATGAGATACATAAAGTGCTTAGCACATTGCCTGGTACAGAGGTGGCACTTGATAACTACTGCTAAAGCTATGTAGAGGGCAATGGATAGAGATGAATGCACCCAAGGACATACACACGCAAATGTATACACAAATTCTGATGGTAAGAAAAGTGGCTGAGCAGAAGTAAGGATAATGAGTTTTATGTTAGGTATCAAAAGTATTTCCATCAATCAAAGGCTCTTTTCAGTAACTCAACACTAAGCCAATTTTATGGCAGAATTTCCTTCAATGCCTTTACTATTATATGGGATAGTGGGTGCGTCTCTGCCGAAGAGACCTTGTCTTCCATCTTCCTAGGCAAGCACCTCTCATGACAGGTTCTCAATAAATGGTGCTCTGTATGGATGAACCAAACGATAGAAAATAAACAACTATGAATAGGCAAATTCTAACTAACTCAGAAAACTCAAATACGAACAGTCAGAACTTGCTTTTAACAAACAAAGAAAAGCATGTGGCACCCGTCGCTTCCTTACTGCTATTTTGCCTACAGAGTTGTGGACACATGCATCTTATTCATGATTATTTTGGGAGCCAAAGCGTATCTTCCAGTGCAAATGAATGTTTTTGAGGGCAGGTTCTCCCTGGTCTCTCATTAGTTGTCAAGAGTGACCTAGAGGTATTTAACCTTAAGGACAGAGTTTTTCATTTGCATAGTTTTGTCCTGATCTCTGTCCTGACTAACCAGCCCAGCTTGCCTGTCTGGGAGTTGAGATGAGCAAGGAGAAAAAAAAAAACCTAATTAAGCTGGTTTATACACTTTAACATGTCTGGAAAATGGTAGAATTAATGGCTGCAAACCATCTCTGATACTTTAGTCAAGGAATCACTTTTTTTTTTTTTTCATTTTCAAAATGTGCCTAGGGGAAGGAGGGAAAAGAGAGGCCCTGTGAATTCAGCCCCACATCTCCCTTTGTGATAGCTGTTAAGCCACTGCATTAGCAAGAAGGAGAAAGGATAATAGGGTTAGTAATTGGCAGGGCTGTCCAACTACAACTCCCCTCTCCTACCACTTGGCCCTGCCCAATTTATCTCTTCCATAGCCCCTTGATGCCTCATCTCTTCTCCAAACTTTTTAAAAGTTGCCCCCTGTATCTGGTAGCTTGTTATGTAAGGATATTCATCAAAGCTCCAACCTGAATGTTCTTCCACTTGTTAAATCAATATTAAAACAAGAAAGAACCCCTAGTTTAAAGCATCCACCTTGCCATTCCCCCAGCTGGAGGGCCACCGCCAATGGTAAGTGGTGAGGGAAAAGTATAATTAAAACTTAACTTTCAAAAAGATCTCATAGTTTATGCTCAGTAAGAAGCTCTTTTTGCCACGTGAACTTTCAGGTGGCTGTTCTGAACAAAATAGGTGTGGATTCCTTTTATGTGAAACCCTTAAGATAACTTTAACATGGTCCTTTGCAGTTTAATTTATCATAAATTCTGGCACCATTTATCACTAAATACAAAATGATGAAGAAATGGCTCTATTAAATCTGAATAACTATTGAATTAAAAAGCGGTTAAATGAGTTGAAGCACATAGTACTGTTAACAATATGTGGAAGTGTGTTTGGCTGGAATAAATTACTTTCAAGTCATCATTTGAAGAGTCTACCTTTGGAGAAATAGGTTCAAAACTTCACATCTTGATTCCTTGACTAAATCCATATGCACTGCTAATGTACTTTTAAATTTACTTCACAGAAAACAGGAGAAAATGCCTGGTCTGAAACTCTTCAGTATCAAACCAAAATTTCTCTAGTCAAAAGTGGTAGAAAAGGACACTTTAAAATAGTATGTGAAATAAAATAACAGATTTAGAGTAAATATATTTTACTTTCCTAACTTTTAATCTTTCAGAAATGGCTTTGTTATAATGTATCCATGTATTTTAACATTCTAATTTTTTTCAATGGCAGTTCTCCAAAGAGAAGTATTTTAACATAGCCTAGCACATGCACAACACTTTAAAAATAATAATAATAAAAAGGATTGGCTTAAACATCTAAAGGATGGATTTTTATGAGAAATTAGTAATTAAAACGGAAGGGTTGTTCAAAGGAAGGCTCTATCGCGTAATCTGTTTGCATTTATATTCTGAAGAACATTAACAAAAATTGGACTTCAGAATGCAATATATATATGTATATATTTCTAGGATCCATGCTAATGGAGTGCTGCTACCCAGATATGTTCCCTTGCAGGGTTTCAGCAGATAATGTGAGTGTTCTTAATCCTTACCCACATGAGGGCACTTTCTAGTGTCTTTAATTATCACCCTGGTATTATGATTAGAAACAAAGACTTTTCAATAGTAGTGTCCTATTGCATGTTTAGAGATATTTCTGTGTGAAATCTTTAATAAAAAGGATTTGTGAATGAACTTAATTAGCCCTGTTAAAAACATCCAGCAGATAGCAATTTCATGTCCACACAGAGAGTTGTGTCATGGCATGGGGGCAGGTTTCTTGGCTAGATTCTTTCTCTGTGAAAAGCAAAAGTGCTGTTTTTCAAGAAAGCAAAAGCTTTTTTTTAAATATGTTTACCAAATACAATATCTGGTTTACAGAAAGCAGTTTATTTAGTCTTTCCAAAAGCCAACCAGATTATGTTGTTTTACTGGGCTTATAGAAACATCTATAGACAGAATGCTAATTTACAAACACAGAGATAGAGAGACAGAGATAGAGACACAGAGAGATATATTCTTGAATTCCAAAGGTATTCCAAAGACATACCTTTTTCTTTATGTATCTAATTTTTAACGGAGTCTATATAAGTATGCAGATAAGAAAGCACATATCAATAATACAATATTGGTTCCTATAGCCTTTCGTTTTGTTTTCATGCACCCTTCTTCATCCTCCATTCTGCCAGTCCATCCAGCCCAGGAAGGGAACTCGATGGGGCAGAGAAAGAAAGAGAAGTACTGACTCTGGAAGTTGGAAGATTGAGTGGTGGGAGTAGAACACTTACATTTAGTGAAAAGGGTAGTAGACCATTCCCTAACAGCTGTTAGTAGTCTTTGGGGCTGTTAGATTATGGGATACTAGACGATGTAAAATTTGGTACCCACATCATTTTTTTTTTTTTTCCTTTCCAACTGGATTTTCTCTGGGAGTGCTTTCAACTTGGGATGTGGCCTTTAATTATACAAAGCAAAGGAACCTCAGGAGAGGTTTCAGATGAGGGAAAGCTATTGAAATGGCTACTAAATTTAGAAGGGTGGATGAACTGGGAGATTGGGATTATATATACACTGCTATATACAAGAGAGATAACTAATAACTAATGAGAACCAACCATATATATAGTCAGAGAACTCTACTCAGTGTTCTATGGTGAATTAAATGAAAAGGAAATCCATAAAAAAGGGGGTATATGCATACAGATAGCTGATTCACTCTCCTGTACAGCAGAAACGAACATATTGCAAAGCAGCTACAGTGCATGCATACTCAGCTATGTCTAACTCTTTGTGACCCTATGGACTGCAGCCTGCCAGACTCCCCTGTCCATGGGACTCTCCAGGCAAGAATACTGCAGTGGGTTGCCATTTCTTCCTCCAGGGCATCTTCCCAACCCAGGAATCAGTCCTGCGTCTCCTGAATTGGCAGGCGGATTCTTTACCACTGAGCCACCTGGAAAGCCCATAAAAGCAACTATAGTCCAAAGAAAATTTTTTAAAACTTTGTTTGCTTGTTTGTTTCTTTTCTTAGCTTCCTATTGTAGCTTCATTGTCCTAGTTTGAAAGGAACAAAGCAGATAAGGATTCAGGGATAGTGATAGTAATCTATCTGAGAGTTAAAATTACACATTTGTCTGGGTCTTCCTTGTGTTGTGCTGGTGAGAGTATGTTTTAAATGAAAAGTTCTTCAAGTACAGATACTGAGGAAGCCAATTAAGGGCTACCACCCAAACTAGAAACTTAGAACTCATCTCCCCAGTGGTTAGAAAAACTAAAGGCACCCTCCCCTACTCCTGCTCCATACATAAAGATTCCTGTCCTTTGGTTATTCAGTCAAATGCTAATCTAGGAACTTTTGTGAAGGGACTTTGCATATGGAACTAAGGTATAATATTCAACTGACTTTAAAATAGGGAGAGATTCCAGGTAACTGTAGAAGGAAATGGCAACCCATTTCAGTATTCTTGCCTGGGAAATCCCAGGGACAGAGGAGCCTGGCGGGCTATTATAGTATGTGGGGCAGCAAAGAGTTGGAAAATACTTAGTGACTGAACAACAGTATAAAATTTTAAGATCATAAGCCCATAATCTATAAAAATGGTAGGCAGGTCTGTGAGTGGATAAAAATTTCCCACACATTCCGCAAAGTGGGAAACGGATAGATGACTGGCAGTTCATGAAGTAAGACAAATAAGACCCTGCCTCAGTCTTGCAGCCAGAGGGGCAGCCCGTAAACCCAGCAAAACTCCAAAGAAACCTGGGATGCAAGAGGGCAAAGTGTGGTTGAGAGTGAAAAAGAACAAGAGGTTAAAATCATGAGACTTAATGAAAAGTCAATAAACATAGCAATTGAATTCCCACTTCTACTCCCACTTTTCTGCACAAAACTGTAGCAGCCAGATGTTTAATTCCTGGGGAGGGGGGGGGTGGGAACAATAAGAACAAAACTAATGTGCTACTTAAAAGACGTGAACAAACTCCCTGTGGAAACTAGGGCAGCTGGTATGGATCTGGAGCTCATCCAGCAGAAGCATTTCCATTTTGGACTGTGGGAGACCCAGAGGCTGACTCACTGACAACTCTCCACGTACTGAAGCCTGCCAGTGGATGAGCAGGTTTTCTCTCACTTCACTCTTAAATATGAATACTCTATTAAGCATCACCAGTATTTGATGAAATTCTACAAAATGAAATTTCAGAGGAAACAGAGATAGCTCAATGAATACAAGATTTTCTTTTAAGCTAAGCAGTATAATCAGGAAGATTTAGACACCATTATAAGCATTAAAAAAAGGCATGATGCTGTTAAAAGTAGAGAAATAATAGAGGAAAAAGAAGACATGTTAGGGACCAAAAATTTGATTATAAAAATAAAAAAAAAATCTTATAGGTGAGTTTGAGGAGAATATTAATAGTCAAGAAGTTGAACAAAAACATAAAGTCATAAAATATGAGAAAAAATATTTTAAAGATATAGAGTTAATCTAAGAATTCTGTAATCATTTTACTATGAATTCTAGAAAATTATAGCACTAAAAATAAGAAATGATTAAATAATAATTAAATTTCTCACAGCCAAAGGGCACAAGACTTTAAATAGGAAGTGTCCAGCATGACTAATGAAAAAGAATCAGAATTTGATATATGATTATTAATTAAAAAAAAATTAAATACTTTCAGAAAAAACAGATCTCTTAATGAGAATCAGGATGTCATCAGAGTTATCATCTTGCAACAGATACCGGGAGAAGGAAAACAAAGCTTCACTGTTCTGTGGGAAATAAACAACAACTTAGAATTACATACCCAGCCAAATTATAATTCAATGTGAGGTTAGAANAGAGTTTGATATATGATTATTAATTTAAAAAAAATTAAATACTTTCAGAAAAAACAGATCTCTTAATGAGAATCAGGATGTCATCAGAGTTATCATCTTGCAACAGATACCGGGAGAAGGAAAACAAAGCTTCACTGTTCTGTGGGAAATAAACAACAACTTAGAATTACATACCCAGCCAAATTATAATTCAATGTGAGGTTAGAAATAACTATAGTTTCAGACATGAAATATTAGTTTATCTCCCACATTCTTTCTTCTGACACCATTTAAGATTTGTCCTACCTAAATAAAGGTGAAAATATAAAAAAGGATAATCTAATAGTCAGGAAACAATAGGTAAAAATTTGGAGAGCAATAAAGAGAAGTTACAAGGTGACAGATGTACCCAAACCTGTGTGTGTGTTTGTGTGTATGTGTGTGTGTGTGTGTGTGTGTGTGTGTGTTCAGTCGTTCAGTTGTGTCCTCAGACTATAGCCCACCAGGCTCCTCTGTCCATGGGATTCTCTAGGCAGTAACACTGAAGTGGGCTGTCATGCCCACTTCTAGGGGATCTTCCCGACCCAGGGATTGAAACTGAGTCTCTTGAATTTCCTGCATTGGCACACAGATTCTTTACCAGTTTGCTACCTGGGAAGCCCTGTTCTCAGACTTAGGGAGATCTTAGTCCAAATGCAAGATAAAGGAGATAGGCTTCTAAGGGGAAATAGAGAGGGAATTTCAGGAACTTTATATTCTCAACAATTGGAAGTCCTAAAATTTGTAATAAAGAATTTCTTTTTTATGCATAAAAAAGAAAGGCATTATGAAACCCAAAGAACTTGTTTAGTAAAGATAATATATCTGAATAACATATCAATGTTCATTTCTTCATTTTGATGATTATGAGTATGCAAGATGTTAACAATAGAGTAAGCTGGGTGAAAGGTGCACAAAGATTCTCCATACATTTTTTGTAATTTTTCTCTAAGGGTAAAATTAATTCAAAGCCTCAAACTAAAGCAAAAAAGATATCACAGTTGTATGCTTTTTGAATACAATGAACAACAAATACACAGTTACACATGATAAACAACAAGAAATGGTAGGGTAACAGCATAAAGCAATTAATAATTTAGCATGTGGTGTGACTTTGGTTTTGCCTGTGTCAAAAGCAGTGTCACCTGCGTGAAATGATGCCAACGTAGGTGATCAAAATGCCAAATATCCAAATCTTTACCTGGAGCTGCTACCAGAAATTATCTCAGAAAATGTTGGGAATGGAATTAGGCCAAGTATTTACTGAAAAACTTCATCAGCTAGGAGATAGGTATGGAAATGGTGAAACTGCAAACAGAGAGGAAGATGTTTACATTGTCCACATTGTTTGTGGAAAACCAATGATAATCTGTTGGAGCTTCTATTCATGATTAATGCCTGCAAGTTTGCTGCATCCAATTAGGTTGCTGTACTTGTGCCAGATTTCCCTTGAGCCTGGTAGAATCAGAAAAATAATAGCCAAGTCCAATCTTGACCAAACTTACTGCAAGTGTGTTATGCACAGAAGACATGGATCATATGATCTTTGTGAGACATGTTTCGAAGACAAGGCTTCGTAACAGTCCAGTGAAAAACTTGTATATGAAGTCAACTGTCACAAAGTGGATGAAGAATAATGTCTGTGATCTGAATCAACTGTTTTTTTTAGCCCATGGAGCTAAGGGACAACTTCCAGTGAAAAAACCTGAACGTGACTTTTGCCATGATTGACAAAGACAAGAAGTAGGACAGTGGTGTGGAGTTCATGGAAGTAGTGGGAACATAAAGGAGCTTGACCACCATTGTGAATATCACAGTCGTCAACTGAGATCCTTTTTTATCATGAAACTGATTCCTTCTCTATGACAGAGACACTTGAGTTGAAGCCCCTTCTCACTCATATAACCTTTTTTTGTTTTAGCCATTTCTTATATCAACAATATGTGCTTTGATGTAGTTAATCATTATACAAATACCATACCTCACTTGGCCCTGCCTACAAAGACTAAAGCAATACCTAAAAGGATCAAATTGTTTCCAATAACTACATCCCAGAACAAAGTCTAAGCAAGCTGAAATAAATATATACATATATACATATATATATGATGGATAGCAGATGTAGTTTTTACCTTTTTGTGGTATATATGGTATATATGTATACCACAGAAAAGTAAAACATGTATATATTTTATGTAGTTTGACTATATAAATATAGTATATTATATGTAATAGATATAAAATATATATTTATATGTAAAATAAATTTATATATGTAATATATGTAAATATGTATGTGTATATATATATATCACATAAAAGGTAAAAATTACAATATGTACCATATATCCAATAACAAATTACTAGGCATGCAAAGAAGAAAAACAGAATATAGTAAGCACAAAAATTATGCAACCAAAACTGCCTTTGAAATGACACAGAGTATATAGTTAGTAAGCAAGGATATTTTAAAAGTGCTAAATCTGTATTTCATATATTCAGTAGTATTTCTAAGAAAGATTGGACACATTACGTAGATATATGGATTACATAAAAAGAGTCCAATCAAACCTCTAGAAATAGAAATGATAAAGTTTGAAGTAAAAAAATTATTGTCTAATAGATTCCTTCAAATCAAAAAAAGTCTTGTGAAATACCACTATCAGAAATAATTGCCATCAATATGTAGATTACCCTGCTAGTAATGACACAATACACATGTATATGTGTACCTATGTTCAAGTAATTCTGTGTAAAGTAGTTTATGTGTTGTTGTCCCTAAGTGATATCTGACTCTTTTGCAACCCACCAGGCTCCTCTGCTCACGGCATTTTTCAGGCAAGAATATAGGAGTAGGTTGCCATTTCCTACTCCAGGAGATCTTTCTGATCCAGGGATCTAACCCTGTCTCCTGCATTGGTACATGTAACTGACGTTAGAGTTAACAATGTGAAATATGTGAACAGATGACAGAAGCGCAAATGTAAAAAGTTAAGAATAGGGAGACTATGGCAGGTAGAAATCAACGTATGCTGCTACTTTTGAATGAACACGCACACGCACACGCACACAAGTATAAACTGTTTAAAACTGTAGTGGAAAACTCTTACCGAAAATAATGATGTTATTATCATTGGTAGAATGTAGAAAAGAAAGTGGAGGTGATACAAATAATCATTGTCCATTATAGCACACAGTAACCAATCATATCTAAGAGAGATCAATCAAAACCAGATCTATGAAACATATTATTTATAAACATATAGTGAACTCCAGAAAAATGGAAAAAAGGAAGAGATATAACAAATTCCCTCTATGATATAGATATAGGTGCTACAAATTAAATTAACCTAAACAAATAGCACTACAACACTGTCTAAAATTAACTATGCTGATAGTACATACAAATTAAAAATGTGTTATTTAAAGTTTTTTCAACTTTGTAGTTTATGGAAAATATGCTGAAGATTTAATAGTGGTTGTTATTTTAGCTATTTTGATGTTTCTGTGTATTAATTAAAAATAATAATGTCATTCCTTTTCCGTATTTGTATCTAGAATTTCACTCTTGACTAACTTCTTTGGGCAATGGTGATAACCAATATAGTTCCTGAGTTGAAGAAAACTTCTACTCTTTTACTCATGTATAAGCATGATACTGGTGTGTGTGTGAAGATGCATGTGTGTGTGCAATGTTAATGAAGATGACAAGGTTTTCATAAGAGTTTTTGTCAAGAATAAAGTAGAATTTTGTCATTTATTTTCTTAAAAGTATTGTAATTGCCAGAAATAACCTTCTAAATAATCAGCTGAAATATTATTGATGATTATTTTTAATCTTCAATTTTCTTCTCTATTAGTCTTTCTGAAGTAGCCAATCAGAAAGCCTTTTTTTTCTGAGACTAGAGACTCAATATTATATAAGGACAATTAACACCAAGGATGCTTATAATTAAGCTTCAGTTCTTCAAGCAAAGTATTGGCATATTGGACAGGTGACCTAGGAGTGCAAATCTCTAAACGGTTACAAGTAAGTTTAAAATTAATTTCCCACTAAGATGAATGAGAGTTTTTAAACATGACACCTGGGTTAATGCTATTGTTTTGTAGCACTGCAGACTCAAATAAGAGAGTAGGTAGCAGCTTCACTGAAGGAAGTAGTTTTCAATACAATCAAGGCAGATTTATAAACTCCTAAAGAAACTTCCCTTGGAGAACGAAATGGCAACCCACTCCAGTATACTTGCCTGAAAAATTCCATGGACAGTGGAGCCTGGCGGCTATGATCCAATGAGTTGCAAAGAATTGGACCTGACTGAACAACTAAGCATACAAAGAAACAAAGAAAAATTAACACTGCTTTGTTAATACTGTTAAAAATGCTGCAAAGCCATTTATTGAAAAAGACATTTCTATTACTATTTGTTTGTTTAAAGAAGAATAACATACTTGTCCTACAAATTATTTTTGCTTATAGGTCCAATATTTTATAAAGTGATTGATGAAAAGTACTCAAATGATATATTGCTATAGAATTAAAAAAGGAAAGTAGGTAATTTATGAGAGGGAAGGAAGGGTTTTGGAAATTTGAAGGTGGGAGATCAGAATATCTGAATTTAGTGGAAAAAAGATAAAGAACAGAAGATCAATTATTAGGGAATGAGGTAGAAAAACACTTAAGGAGTAAAATATTGAGGCAGGCCCACTTGATGAGGGCTTGTGTTGTAAATAATGTGTATCAGGTAGATAGCTATTTAGAAACCTACTATCAATGCTACATAGGATAGAATAGGCTGCTATAAAATAGGGCAACCCTCGTTTTCATGGAAGTGGGACCACAACTGGGACTCTGAGTGTGGAAAAAAAAAAGAGAGATGCAGTAAGCATAAGGGGTTGGCAGTAAACCTTTATCAGAATTAGAATGAATGTCATTACCTAAGAGTTAGTAGGGAAAAATCTACAAGTTTGAAGTAAAGCACATATTTATAGAAGCAAAACTACTCTAAGCAGTAAGCTTATAAACTGCACATTGCGGCATTGAGGTGGCCAGAATGAACACCTGAAAAAATATAACCAATTGGGTATTCACAACAATATACATTTAAATATGTGTCATCTTTTCAAGGTGCCTTAGATTGTTTAGAAGCAGGCTATAAACAAATATTTAAGTGCAAGGACTGTATTTGGGAAACATAGGCACTGATAACAGGAAGTTGTGAAGTGAAACAGAGAGGTAAGGCAGTCAATATATGGAGCAACATAGAAAACAGAACTAAATTGAGCATCGTGAAAACCAAGGAAATTTAACCATAAGATAAAGCCATGGCAAACAGTGTAAATATACACACATATCTAAGAGTTGTCAAACATGTATGTGGGACAGAGAAGATACTATATCAGTCATGAGTCGAGGAATATTATTTCCCTGGTACTTTGGCTTAGAGGATAAAGCGTCTGCCTGCAACGCAGGAGACCTGGGTTCGATTCCTGGGTCAGGAAGATCCTCTGGAGAAGGCAATGGCACCCCACTACAGTACCTTTGCCTGGAAAATCCCATGGACGGAGGAGCCTGGTAGGCTACAGACCATGGGGTTGCAAAGAGTTGGACATGACTGAGCGATTTCACTTTCATTTTCATTTTCCAGCCTGCCAAGCCAGAGGAAGAGCTTCACATCAGACCTCCCAACATACTGTAGCTGGAAGTCAGTAAGGATTCCTGAATAGGTAAGATCCTAGGCACAATGAGCTGGGCATAAACAGCGTCTGTCATGCTAAAGAAAACATTATTTTGAACAGAGGGGTTGTGATAATATGTATTCTTAAAAGCATTATCAAGATTATGTCAGCATATTATTTTTAACATTATCCAACTTGTGATGGTCTTTGACATGTCGTGATTACATAATGGGACTATCAAACTAGAGGTTAAGATGATCCAACTAAAATTATCTTACAAGTTCATATATCTCCTAGTTGTTATTTGAATTCTATGTGAACTTGCCAGCAGGTTACGAGGATTCAGTATTCTAGTCATGGTCACATTTTTTCCTTGGTTGGTATAAACATGTAGGCATCTTGGATGACAGAACCCTCTCTTTGATTTTGTTTAATCCTAGTTAGTTACACTGAAACTAAACATTTCTGGAACTCTTCCTAACCCAATATCTGATCTGCTAACCTGATTATCAGAACGAAGAACTTGAAGATTCTAGTGAGGATTTATTATCCTTTCAGTAATTTTCTTGACAAAAAACAGCCTAGTGAGCACATGTGGAACATAGCAGTTTCCAGTGGTGTACGTATATTTGTACAAGCAAAGACACTGTCACACCCAAATCCATTAAGTTTTCTTTGCTTTTTTGGTGGCTCAGAGGGTAAAGAATCTGCCTACATTGCAGGAGACCCAGGTTCAATCTCCCTGGGTCAGAAAGATTCCCTGGAGAACAGAATAGCAATCTACTCTAGTATTCTTGCCTAGAGAATACCATGGAAAGAGGAGCCTGGTAGGCTAGAGTCCATGGGTCACAAAGAGTCAGACACAGCTGAGCGAGAATGAGTTTCACTAATGTCAGGGTAGACTTTATATTTCTTATGAACCTTAATGGCTGTTTATTATAGACTTACACGAAATCACATCAGGTATTTTTTCTCAGCATGATATGGGTGGCTAAGTTGGTAAAGAATCCACGTGCAATGTAGGAGACCCAGGTTCAGTCCCTTGGAGGGGAAGATCCCCTGGAGAAGGAAATGACAACCCACTCCAGTATTCTTGCCTGGAGAATCCTATAGACAGAAGAGCCTGGTGGATTACAATCCATGGTGTCACAAAGAGTCAGGTATAACTTAGCGACTAAACCACAAGTAGTTTTATAGACTATGAAGATTTTACTGGCTATATTATTCTAGGGATTAATATTTTAATAACATTCTGAAGTGGCCTCATGTTTCTCCTTTTGGTCCAATCAATGTAAAAAAAAAATCTCATGAAGCTTCTAAGAAAATTTATGAGTGCTTTCAGTTCTTTAAATTTTATATTCAATATTACAATATGATATAATACATACCTAAGGAGTTGATGGATAACAATTGAATTATCACTATATTAATCATCTTCATTTGACTTCCATTACATAAAGTATAATACTATTAGGAATTTAAAATGTCTAGGACTTTTGTTACAAATATTTCTGAATCTTTGATAATGGAATATAAATTATAAAACACAAACTCCATTTTCTGTTCTTGTCTTCTAGTTTAATTAAAAAGAAGACTATAAAGACCTAAGGGATTGAAGTGAAATAAGTAGAAAGAGCCTGGCATCAAATATTACAACTATTTGAAAAGATGGGAAAAAAGGACTTTTGAGGCTGAAGAGAAATGTAGGGTAGGTTGATGAAGAGATGAATTTCACTGAGTATCAACTGTCAGATGGATAAAAGGAGAGAATAGGAAAAAATTTCCCACAATATCTAATTTCATTTCTATTACTAGCTTTGTTATCTTTAGGGGCTTTAGTATCACCTCTTTAAAATAGACATAATCATGATTTACCTGAAACTAGTGTACTCAAATAATAATTTCAAATCTANGAGAAATGTAGGGTAGGTTGATGAAGAGATGAATTTCACTGAGTATCAATTGTCAGATGGATAAAAGGAGAGAATAGGAAAAAATTTCCCACAATATCTAATTTCACTTCTATTACTAGCTTTGTTATCTTTAGGGGCTTTAGTGTCACCTCTTTAAAATAGACATAATCATGATTTACCTGAAACTAGTGTACTCAAATAATAATTTCAAATCTAAATCAAGGATACTGTACCAGTCAGAAATAAGAATTCATAGACCTTCACTGGTAGTTAAAAATTAGAATATATTCGAAAATTTGAAGAGAGAAATATATTCAAAATCCTGAAATGAAACACCATGCAATGCTCAACTGATGTCAGTTTCTGATAATAATAAAAAAGCAAAGGGGCTTGAATACCAAATATATTAAAATTACCATAATTGAATAGCCTCCACCATATAGTCATTAAAAATCATGCAGAGCATGTAACTTTTTTATTGGCTTGGAATTTAGCCATTGCCCTCATTTTTAAATTTTAATGACTGTTTTAACCCTTCCTATAAGGCTCAGAGAATTCCCATCTTCTTTTCTATAACAAGAATGTTCTTTGGTAATATTAACAGAGACATACCTGGTATATTTGCAGTTGAGGAAACGTTGCCTTCGGATGATCTAATCATATCTTGACTTTGGTGTTATAGATGAAATTAAAGACTATTGCCCCTGTAGAAATCTTCTTGGATTAAATATTATTCTTAGAGTATGGAATCATTCTCCTCTGTGTGTTATAGAGCACATATTATAGAATGTGAATTTAAAAATATATTTTATATAGAAATAAGTTACATATTCTGAGACTCAGAAAAATGACAATGCAATCAAGAGCAATATGTGTTATCTCACATGCAGAAACTGATTCTAAGCAGTGATTTATTTAGAAAGAAATAGAAGGCTGAAATCATTATAAGAAAATCAGGTTTTCATTACAAACACATAATAAACCCTTAAAATATGCTAGACATTGTGTCACAGGCTGAAATACAGAGATGAATATGATTCAGTTTTTGCCTTCTTGGAAGCTAGTAGATAGGAAAATAAGAATGATTATATAATGCGCTAAATGCAATGAGAGAGATTTATACAAAATTGTAAGGATGCAAGTCTCTCTTCTGGTCCTTTTTAGTATGCATGTACCTAGATCTTTCACAAATAATAGCAATCTTTCTAAGATCCCAGAAAAGGGCCGCCAGGGCCGCCAGGTCCATAGTCCTCCTTGGAAATGGATTCCTATATTAAATGTACTCTGCTGTCAGGTTAGTTTTCTAGGAATTCCCTGGGGATNGAGAGATTTATACAAAATTGTAAGGATGCAAGTCTCTCTTCTGGTCCTTTTTAGTATGCATGTACCTAGATCTTTCACAAATAATAGCAATCTTTCTAAGATCCCAGAAAAGGGCCGCCAGGGCCGCCAGGTCCATAGTCCTCCTTGGAAATGGATTCCTATATTAAATGTACTCTGCTGTCAGGTTAGTTTTCTAGGAATTCCCTGGGGATCATTTTCTTTCTCAACAGGGGAGTTGATTCAGTGATCTAATTAATAGCACATTTTCATGTTGGAAACGATAAGTACAATGGTTGCCAACTAAGAGATATAATTTGGCAGCAATGCACAAGAGAGCATGATCTTCAAATTATGTTACTTCTTTGAATTAGTTAGAAGACAATGGGAATAAATGAAGGTCTAAGTATAAGGCCTAACTGCCATCTCCAAGAAGGTAGAATTAAATGTGTAATCTAGGTTGCTATTTTGTCCCATATATATCAGAATTGGGTTAATTGAAGAAATTATTTTTAAGGTTTTTCTACAATAAATAGGATCCAAAATTAGAGTAACAGTGCAAAACGTAGTAACTTGTTTATAGTAAAATCATCCTGGTAGAGAATTTATTTAAATTTCTAGAAAAACAAATATTTAGAACTAAACGCTCTCAGAACCTGTTAAAAAGTTACACTAGCTATGTATAATATTCTTTTTTCCTATTGATAATCTCTTTCGTCAAGCTTAACCTGAAACAAGATCTTGGTGGTTGTTTATGAATATTAGACAGAGTTGAAAATTCCTTCAGCTCTCAATGTTTTTCCCACCACCTCATTGCAAAACAAAAATTTCATTGGTTGATGTACCACCCATTTTACAGTGAATGACCCTGCCCTGAAGTGACATTCTAGGTTGGTGACTATTTTTCAAACATATAGTATAGTTTCAGTATATGCAGTTCAGTTCAGTTCAGTTCAGTCACTCAGTCGTGTCTGACTCTTTGCAACCCCATGAATTGCAGCACGCCAGGCCTCCCTGTCCATCACCAAC
>SJYA01000587.1:5207133-5246370 GCA_006410615.1 Neotragus moschatus
TTCAGCTTTAGCATCATTCCTTCCAAAGAACACCCAAGACTGATCTCCTTTAGAATAGACTGGTTGGATCTCCTTGCAGTCCAAGGGACTCTCAAGAGTCTTCTCCAACACCACAGTTCAAAAGCATCAATTCTTCGGACGCTCAGCTTTCTTCACAGTCCAACTCTCATATCCATACGTGAGCACTGGAAAAACCATAGCCTTGACTAGACAGACCATTGCTGGCAAAGTAATGTCTCTGCTTTTTAATATGCTGTCTAGGCCATAACTTTCCTTCCAAGGAGTAAATGTCTTTTAATTTCATGGCTATAATCACCATCTGCAGTGATTTTGGAGTCCCTAAAAAATAAAGTCTGACATTTAGAACAATCTAAAATGATATTTTTTAATATGTATATTGTGACTGACATATATATACTACTATATATAAAATAGGTAACTAATAAAAACTGTGTAACACAGGGACCTCTACCAGTGCTCTGTTATGGCCTATATGGGAAAAGAATCTAAAAATAGTGGATATGTGTATACATATAACTGATTCATTTTGCTGTATACCTGAAAGTAATACATTGTCAATCGACTATACTCCAATATTTTTTTAAATATATGGCGTTTTGCTTTTATTTAGCAAAATATCAATGTGTGTCTTGTGATTAACAATGTGCAAGAATACTTCAGAGATGTTGGTTTGGTTCAAAACCATTGCAATAAAACAAATATTGCAATAAAGTTAATCACACAAATATTTTGGTTTCCCAGTGGATATAAAAGTTATCTTGACACTATACCATAGTCTTTTAAAGGTACAATAGCATTATATTCCAAAACACAATGTACATATCTTAATTTTAAAATAATATGTTGGTAAAAAATATAATGCTAACCATTATTTGAGCCTTCAGCTAGTCGTAATCTTTTTTGCTGGTGGAGGGTCTTGCCTTGATGTGATGGCTACTGACTTATCAAGGTGGTGGTTGCCTAAGGCTGGGGTGGCTGTGGCAATTTCTTAAAATAAGGCAACAGTAAAGTTTGCTGCATCGACTCATGTTTCCTTTCATTAATAATTTCTTTGTAACATGCAATGCTGTTGGATAGCGTTTTACTCATAGTAGAACTTCTTCAACATTGGAGTCAATCCTCTCAAATCCTGCTGCTGCTTTATCAATTAAGTTTATATAATATTCTAAATTCTTTATGCATTTCAACAATCTTCACATCTTTATGTCGTTTCAACAATCTTCACATCGTTGTGTCATTTCAACAATCTTCACATTATATAATATTCTAAATTCTTTATGCATTTCAACAATCTTCACATCCTTATGTCATTTCAACAATCTTCACATTTATACCAGGAGTAGAGTCCACTGTCTTTGCTTATCCATAAGAAACAACTCCTCATTTCTTAAAAAGTTTTACCATGAGATTGCAGCAATTCAGTCATATCTCCATATCCCACTTCTAATTCTAGTTCTCTTGGTATTTCTACCACTTCTGCAGTTACCTCCTCCACTGCAGTTTTGAACCTTTCAAAATCATCTACGGGAGTTGGAATCAACTTTTTTCCAAACTCCTGTGTATGTTGATATCTTGATTTTTTTCTCATGAATTATGAATGTTCTTAATTGCATCTAGAATGATGAATCCTTTCCAGAAGGTTTTCAATTGACTTTGGACAGATCCATCAGAGGAATCACTCTGTGGCTATGGCCTTACAAACTATATTTATTAACTGAGACTTGAAGGTCAAAATTAGTCCTTGATTCGTGAAATGGATATTGTGTTAGCAGGCATGAAAGCACTAATCTTACTGTATATTTTATTCAGAGCTCTTGGTTGACCAGTCATGTTGTCAATGAGCAGTAATATTAATACTTTAAAAGTACTCTTTTTTTTTTTTCTGAGTAGTAGTTCTCAACAGTGGATTTAAAACATTCAGTAACCATGTTCTAAGACAGATATGCTGTCATCAGGCTTTGTTTTTCCATGTAGAGAGGATAGACAGGCTAGATTAAGTATAATTCTTAAGAACCTTAGAGTCTTCAAAATTGTAAATGAACAATCATTGGCTTCAACTTAAAGTCAACGGCTGCATTAGTCCCTAACAAGAGAGTCAGCATGTCCTTTGAAATTTTGAAGCCAGACATCGACTTCTCCTTTCTAGCTATAAAAGTCCTAGGTAGTTATCTTTTTTCCAGTGGAAGGCTGTTCCATCTATATTGAAAATCTGTTATTTCATGTCAATGATCATTTCATTAATCATCTTAGCTAAAACTTATGGATAACTTGTTGCAAATTCTACATCAGCACTTGCTGCTACATCATATATTTTTATGTTGTGAATATGGCTTTTTCCCTAAAACTCCATGAACTTACCTCTGTGAGCTTCAAATTCTTCTTATGCAGCTTCCTCATGTGTCTCAGCTTTCATGGAACTAAAGAAAGCTAAGAGCTTGCTGTGGATTAGACTTTGGTTTAAGAGAATGCTGTGGCTGGTTTGATCTTCTATTCAAACTACCAAAACTTTCTTCACATCAGCAATAAACTGATAACCAGTCAATGTAACAGTCAGAACATTTCTAACGTCTATCTTTTGAACCTGCTATCTCATGTGGGTGCCCTTCACGGCATCCCAAAGTAATTATGTAACATCAAAATTCACTGATTACACAGCAGCGTAACAAAAATAATAAACTGTGATGATTTGGGCTTCCCTGATAGCTCAGTTGATAAAGAATCCTCCTGCAATGCAGGAGATCCAGTTTACTACCTGGGTCGAGAAGATCCTCTGGAGAAGAGACAAGCTATCCACTCCAGTATATTTGGGCTTCTGCTGTGGTTCAGCTGGTAAAGACTCTGTCAGCAATGTGAGAGCCTGGGTTCGATCCCTGGGTTGGGAAAATCCCATGGAGAAAGGAAAGGCTACCCACTCCAGTATTCTGGCCTGGAGAATTTTGTGGACTGTATAATTCTTGGAGTCATAAAGAGTTGGACAAGACAGAGCAACTTTCACTTTCACTTTCATTGTGAGGATTACCAACATGTGATATAGAGACATAAAGTGAGCAAGTACTATTTTAAAAACGTCACCAAAAAACCTCCTGTATGCAGGGCTGCTGCTGCTAAGTTGCTTTAGTCGTGTCCGACTCTGTGCGACCCCATAGATGGCAGCCCACCAGGCTCCCCCGTCCCTGGGATTCTCCAGGCAAGAACACTGGAGTGGGTTGCCATTTCCTTCTCCAATGCATGAAGGCGAAAAGAGAAAGTGAAGTCACTCAGTCATGTCTGACTCTTAGCAACCTTATGGAATGCAGCCTACCAGGCTCCTCCGTCCATGAGATTTTCCAGGCAAGAGTACTGGAGTCGGCTGCCATTGCCTTCTACAAACCTTCAATTTGTAAAAAAAAAAAAAAAAAAAAAGCAGTATCTGTGAAGCATAATAAAATGAAATATTCAATTGGGTTGGCTCAAAGAACAGAAAAATATTCATTTGGATTTTTCTGTAATATCTCATGGAAAATTGAAATGAACTTTTGGGCCAACCCAACACAATAAAATGAAGTATACCCATATTTCTTTCCTCAGCCAAGACAGACATTATGTTTGTTCCATTTTAACAATTCACATTTTATTTACAACTGCAGTTATCTAAATGCAGTAAATTGTTTAAAATTATAATTTATACAATGAAAGGTCTTATCTCCTTAAATATAATATCTTTGAAGATGAGAATTTTGTGTTAGAACTGTCACTATCTAGCGTAGGTGTTTACACATTGTCAGTGCAAAAACCAAATAAATAGTCAATGACAATGAAAACTAAAAAGAAATTGAAGTTATAATGAACAAGATCCTTTCTTTTAAGAATCATGGGAATTCAGTGAAACAGATCCAGATGTGTTTGTTGTGAGCAAACTTGGGTCATTACTCTAAATATTTCTAAACAATAATGTTAAGTTTTTAAGCATCTTGCTGAAGTGTAATTACCCCTGTTTTGTATAGGAAGAAGAGAGGCCGATGACAATGGTGTCCTGGCCTTATACAGAAACTCCTATTGCACTGTAACAAAGTGGAAATCAAGCATCCTACCTGGAAGAAAATGTGTACATCACCTATACTGACCTGACTTTAGGTGCTAGCTATATGGAGATCCTTGATAAAATGACATTATTCCAAGATTATCTTTGTCCTCTCTAAAGCATGGAACATGGGTTAAGAGCATGATCTATGTACAGATTTACACTCAAAATCTTGTTCTACTGCATACTAGTTGTGTTATTTGCTCAGTTATGGCAAACTCTTTGCAACCCCATCCAGCCCTGCCAGGCTCCTCTTTTCATGGAATTCTCCAGCCAAGAACACTGAGTGGGTGGCCATTCCCTTCTCCAGGCAATATTCCCAACCCAGGAATCATAAGACCTGAGCAAATCACTACAGCTTTCTGTACTTCAGCTCCCTCATATGTAAAATGGGGGAAAAGTAACTGTTGCCACTTCAAGAGGTCATTGTGAGGACTGAAAGAAATTATGTTCAAAAGGCCACCTGGGACATAATACCTGGTCAAGGGATGAAAAATTGATACAAGCACGCCAAATTTGCTTTATTTCTTAAATGTATTTCTATCTCCGCAATGAATCTGCAGGTTGTGCTCAGAGAAAATTTTAGGAAACCTAATTCTTCTCCAGATGGCCTGCTTCCTCACTGGCATTGAGTGAATTGTAATGCCTAATGAAAGGGGGGAAAAAGAATCTTAATTGCTATGGACTCCATTTTCCTCAACTATTAAGTAATATGCTTAATTTAGTAAGATCCTTTCTCTGAATATACTCATGCACTCAAAGTGGTGTAATTTTTTATGTTTAGTGTCATTACTATGATTATTAGCCAATTATTTATTGAGTGTTTACTCTGTATCAGACTCTGGGGTAGGTGTTTTATATGGCTCACTTCCTTGAGCCTCTTAGGATTCTTTCTTGAGGTGCAATAATAATAATTTCAAGTAGTACCTCAGATGATGAGTATCAGAAGCTTGTACAAGTGAATTTATCTTTTTTGTTGTTTCCAGTGCACGTCTATATTATGGTCAACATCCTATTGGACTTTTAAGTCATAGAGACATATTAAATTTGATTTTTAACAATCTTAATAACTTGAGCATCATTATGAGTTCAGAATCCTATAAATCTCGTTTGGACTAGTTTACTCTCACAGTTTCACCCTGCATTTGTACATATTGAAAAAATACTTTCATCATTTTACTGTGTACTTGAATATTCTTATAAGAATTTCCTGAAATCTTTATCTATTGGCTTTACTAATTGCTATCTATTGAATTAAATCCTCACATCATATTACAGTAAATCATTGATTAAGACTGTTTCTAGGTCTTAAGTATTAGCGAAATTCTTTACTTGCTCCCCAAGACCTTTAAATTCCCAAATATAAAATGCTCAGACAAGCAGAGACAATAAGTGTGATGCAGGCCAAATTTGCAGACTACCTGCTTCACTTTAGTTTACATACAAATGGAATTTGGAAATGAACAGCTCTAGGAACTACCAAATAATTCCCAGACCCCAGCTAGGTCCAAGAGCTTGAGAGAGCATATTTTTATTAAAGGTTTATGAATCAGCTTGGACTTTTCTCCGCACTGACCCATTCTTGCCTTATGCCCTTTACTTCTGGGCAAAGATAAATTCTGCTTTTCACATAACATTTTATTGTTTGTAATAACAACAATATTGTCACAAAATATTAAATCACAGTAGCTAGGGTTATTTTCAGGTTTGGTTTACAGCTTATTAGCCAGGGGGTAGGAGGGAACAACTTAAGGAAACTACTGATACTGAAAAATTAATTTATAATAATTATACTTTTTATTTACAGCACTCATTTTATAAAATACTTCCAAAAACATAATCACAAGGTGATTCAGAACAGGCAGCCTGGGCTGAAAATCCGGTCCATGATTGATCCTCTATGTGGCTAAGGGCAAACTTTAACATGCTTCAGTTTCCTCATCTGTAACTGTACAGATCTCAAAGAAGACTAAATAAGCTAATATTTATAAAATGCTTAGGATATTGTCTGGCATGCAGAAATTGCTATATAATTGTAGAACAATGATAAAACCTGAAGGGACAATACTTGTTTTAATACTTTAAGACCTTGTTATTGCTTTTTCTAGAGAGAAAAATCTGTTGCTCAAAGGACTAAGTCAAGCTCATATAGGTACTAAGGATTATAACTGTGATTCAAATCCAGCTATCCTGCTCCAAGGCTACCTTCTCTCTTTTCTTCAAAACATTAAATTCTAAGAATTAAACCTTGAGATTATGTATATCTAATAACTTTTTCCATTTATGCATTGTGCAGCCAGTAATTTTGGTTCACAGTTTCTGTATAACAAGGTACCTTTATATAGCAACGTTTTAGCAAGTATCAGAATCACATACTTCCATTGCATTATAGACGTCACATCTGGTTGTGAACCCACTTCATCAACAACACTTAAAACTGTTTGTGGACAAGATCTTCTCTAATGAGAGCCTAGTAGACAGTTAAAAGTCAGTATTATTATAGCTGTATCTTTTATGGTCTGGAAAAAAAAGGAGACTGGCTACTGAAGGTCATTCTACAGTAGTTTCAGAATAACCTCCGCATATCAACGGTCAGAATCTTCTTTGCAGCTGTGCTTTTTAACAAGCATGGCCGTTTTGGTCTCAATGCCAAGCATTTATTCTGACTTTCTGTGTGCCAAGTGCTGTGTTTGGGCTGGGAAAACAAAGAATGCAACCTATTCTCAAAATGCTCACAGTCTAGTAATAAAGATATAAACATATTTATAGAATTACCAATAGAAAATCAATATAATTGATACCAAATAGTTTACAGTCATTAATCCCTGATGCAAATATATATGTGAGTTAATGGATACTGCTTTTTCATTTTTACATGTCTTTCACTTGTGCACTTTTTAAAAAAGAGTATGCATTACTTTGCAATAAAAGTTTTGAGGTGCAAAAATTAAAATCAAAATTGAGTCTATAATACAAAAAAGAAAAAATACCTGGGAAGGAATAATTAGGAACTATGGGAAGGAATATGTATAAAGAACAAATGAGGAAGTGTTTGACTCTCCCTATGTCTTGGAAAGAGTAGAAAAAGTTTTCTGTGAAAGCTTTACAGTGTGATGTGCATGTATGTACATTCGTAATAATTTTAATTGCCTACTGTGTGTGCTCAGTCATTCGTTATGTCCAGCTCTTTGAGACTCCATGGACTGTAGTCCACCAGGCTACTCTGTCCATGGAATTCTCCAGGCAAGAATACTGGAGTGGATTGCCATGCCCTCCTCCAGGGGATCTTCCCAACCCAGGGATCAAACCCAGGTCTCCCACATTGCAAGTGGATTCTTTACTGTCTGAGCCACCAGGGAAGCCCAATAATACTGGAATGGAGAGCCTATCCCTTCACCAGGGGGTCTTCCTGACCCAGGAATCAAGCTGGGTTCTTCTGCATTGCAGGTGGATCCTTTACCAGCTGAGCTACCACGGAAGCCTCCAGCTATCTACTAGGAGGATTATACGGGGAAGGTGTTTCAGGCTTTTGGAGAAGCACACTCATAGTTGAAAAGAAATGAAGTCAAGTGAGACAGACCAGGAATGATGACAGTTTTTTCTTTAGCAATATCATGAAATGCAATTAAGGAACTGGTGGTAAGAGAAAAGGTGGCAGAAATGGGCAGTGACCAAAGCTTGATAGGCTCTGTACACTGCTAAGAATATTATATTCTTATATTCTAAAGGATTTTAAGTAGAGCACTATCAGGGCAAGATTTACGTTTTCTACTAACTGCTTTTAAATAACCTNCAATATCATGAAATGCAATTAAGGAACTGGTGGTAAGAGAAAAGGTGGCAGAAATGGGCAGTGACCAAAGCTTGATAGGCTCTGTACACTGCTAAGAATATTATATTCTTATATTCTAAAGGATTTTAAGTAGAGCACTATCAGGGCAAGATTTACGTTTTCTACTAACTGCTTTTAAATAACCTTCTAGGTTCTTCAATCTTTCGATAACTATCAAATATCTATTAAGTGGTAGGCACTATTCTATATATTAAGGACACATTCAACAGCAAAATGAACAAAACCCCAGTAGTATGCAGAAGCCAGCCTGTACCAATTTATGAAAACTATCTTTTACATTTTGATCAATTTTGCAAATTTCTCCTTAAAGCTTGGTAGCATGAAATAAACATGATGGTAACACTTACATCACAGAAACTGGCCTATGTTACAAATCAGGGCTTCCACCCCCAAATCCCAGAGAGCTGATTGTTAGGCATGTACCAGTCCACCACTGCAGAGATCCCATATCTCATGGGTTTATGGTTAATATGAATGCACAATTACATTTATTACATTATATATATAAGTATATACAGCTTATATTTTATATAAAAGGTGTTACATAAAACATGTGAAAGTTGATCAAAGACTTGTGGGAGGTTAAGGGGTAAAAACCACTCTGCTCTGGGCCCTAGGATAAGAGCAACCCTGGTGTGATGTTGGGATAGTGAGTTGGGCCAATGCAACTAGGGCAGAGTGAGTGAAGGGAGGCATATTTAGGAGATAATAGTGGAGATAGAAAGGACCAGCAAGAGTAGGGAAGCATGGCTACTTGGGTGGACTTGTCCTTTAGGCTGCATGAAACGGGAAGTTATAGGAGAGCTGCAGAGAGAATGACATGATCCATCTATGGCAACTGCCAATTGATTCTTCTACTAAGCATCCAAAGTATAGTTGCATGGCTTTATAAACAGTAACTGAACTTCACAATATTTCATTATACTTTTGCCTGAATGTAGCTTTGGT
Source organism: Neotragus moschatus (assembly GCA_006410615.1). Classification (NCBI taxonomy): domain Eukaryota; kingdom Metazoa; phylum Chordata; class Mammalia; order Artiodactyla; family Bovidae; genus Neotragus; species Neotragus moschatus. Next base: position 5,216,016 of record SJYA01000587.1, read on the forward strand.
TTTATGATATTACTAAACCTACTCCTAAAAATGCTTGACCTCCAGATTTGCTCACACATAAGCGATTCTCATCACCTCTGAATGGTGCAAGTGGAAACCTGCCCAAAGGAGAAAGAGGGTCAACATCACTTAGCAGGCAAACACCTTCCCATTCTCCACTATTACCAGAAGGTTCAGTGGTTCCAGCCTGGACAGAGCTGTGGCTTTATACATGATTGTCCATGACCAAGTCCAATGACACCTTCCCTGGCTAAACAGAAGGGGGGAGCCATTTGAATCTCCCTCTTTCATATTTCACAATATGAAACCTATTAATATGAAGGCAGCACAAAGTCTATATTATAGGTTTCCCCCTTACATTTACTCTTACAAATTGCAATGGTATAAGTCTTTACTTATGCACACTGATCTTTTAAGTGATACATTCCAAGAGGCCAGAATCTGTGTTTCACTGATTTTGAGAAGTATGTAAGATTATCATTAGTAAGGAGCTATTTAATAAACATTACAATGATGATGATACTGATAGCGATTGAGCACTGCAAATAGTGAAAATTATTTTAAGCCTTGATAGCATATGACTTTCCCCCTATTCTCACAAAATAATGAACTGAGGCAGTGTTAGAAATCACAGTGGAAATGAATTGGGATCAGGAGTTTTGGTTAAGCTAGTGTATAGTCAACACAGAGAATCAAAACGAGGATAAAGAGCATGTAATAGTACAGAGTCAGTCTTCTTGAATGGTGGTGGACAGCTGGCTCACCTCTAGCTTTGCAGTCACCACACCTCAATAGGGAAAAGAAGCTCATAGCTGAGAAAAATGAGAGAACAGAAAAAAGTGTTATAAACCATACAAGAGTAAATTAAACACAAAGTTTCCAAGCCCTGGATCAAACAGCAATGCTCTGCACAGACCACATGATAAAATAACATTTCTCAAAGACCTCAATTATATAGCCACTATGTTTAGTAGTAAAACAATGAAAACATGTTAAAGCTTCCTTTAGTCATGGAAATAATTTTGGAGGCTATAAGATACTTTTTTATGGATATCTATTTTTCCATATTATTTCTAAGAATGAATGGGTAAGCTGAATAAATTGTTACCACTTTATTTCAGTCAATAGTATATTATTTAACAAACTGAATTTTCATTATTTAACATTTAGTTCATGGTCTCTTTGATCTGAATACAAACTCAGTGATTAAAATGTAGGTATAGTATATCTGCAAGATACAAATAGCATGTTGGTGTTCTTTGTGAATTCTGAACAACTTAATAAATAGTTAACAAAGGCAATTTGGGAACTTCTTGAGGTGCAGATTATTGATAACATACAAAATCAATAGAATGAATATATGCCACTTTCTTTTCACTCGGTTTCAATTCTTTGATAGGTGTAGCAGCAATCAATACAGTAAGACTCAGCACTTCTCCATCAAATCTGTATTTGGTACAAACATTGAAAAATAATACCTCTTACCTATCTGATAATGTGGAAACATATGTAATACAAAAGGATATCCATTCATCCAGTCATTCTGCAGGTGCAATATACTCTGCATTTTTAAGTGTGTTTAGAAGACTAATACTTAAATGCAATTGCATTAATTATACCTCCCTGCTTTGATATAACAGGATAATGTCTATTCAAGACTCTTCTAAATTTCTGTACAAATAATAAAGCAAAGTAGAAAAATGAGTAGCATAATGCTCCTTCTTTAAAATAATTTAGTGGATTCAAACAGTGACTGAACTAGTTAATTAATATGGTGAAAAATAAGAAGACTGTGAAAAACATCATATGAGAGAGACTTTTTCTAAAGATAGCTTTTTAAAAGAACTTACAAATTGTCAAATCTCACCAAAAAAGAAGTATTTTTATGAGATTTTAATGAAAAAAAATCAGCCACTTTTAACCTGTGTTTCCTAAATAGAATTCTTTCTACATCAAAGTTTCTTTTCTTTCCAGTAGATTTTTCAGGTGACAAAAACTAAAATATCTCAAAAAATAAATCCATAATTCAAGTAATTATAAAGCCTATTATTATCTAGTTATGCTCTTTGTATCCAAATAGTTATGGCTTTGTAATAGTTAAATTTTCATCCATTTAATATCACTAATTATTTTCCTTCTGCAGCTTTGATGGGTTAGTTATAGCCTGGAATAAAAAACACTGTGGTAAGGACAACTGTACAGCAAGGTTAAGTGCCTTCTTGTCTTCAGTACCAATAATTACCTTTAAACAAAAAAAGGCTGTTTTCAGATTTGACAGTTAATTTACTAATGAGTATGTGGACCCAATTTATAATAAAGCAATATTGACCAGAAATAATCCTACATTGGTACTCATCTGAGTTATTTTATTGTTCATGTCCTCTATTAAATAAATTGAAAAGGATTAATTTTGCAAGATGGGATTGTCAGAGACTGTTGCATAAACTAGATGCATGTCAGCACTAAATTTAATTATTGATCACAATACAATAGTGCTGAGTGTTTCAATCCCCAAACAGCTTCCAGTAACTATCAGCAGATTCCAAATATAGAGACTGAAGTAAAAATTTGATTACAGATGACTATATTTTTAATAAATAAATATTTCATCAACACTAGATAAAAATTTAATTTTACAGAACTATTTAGATCATTCATTGAACCATGGAGCAAACGAACGATGAATGAGGGTGACTTCCTTCAAGATACAAATTTTCTTTTATGGTTTAATGGTCTCAATATCCACAGGGTTATTTTTCTCCCTTCATTTTGGCACAGAAATAAAACTTGTAAATAGAAGACCACTTAGAGCATGCCCTTATGTTGTTGAATAGCATAAAGTAGCAACTGACTGGCTTGGATTTGGATCTAGAATTCTGGATCACAGTCTCCTGCAAAACATTATAGACCAACGTAGTACAAATATCAGTACTGGAATATAATTTGAAATGTGACCATTTGAAACTGGGTGAAAACTGTGAAATTCAATATGCCAATTAGCTATAAAATATGAAATAGTTTTTTTTTTAATTGAAATTACATTCATAAACTGGTTGTATTGATAAGCAGACTTTACTAGTCAGAGTGGACATTTAGCTTAACTGATTAATCATTCTGACATGATGTAAAATATTCTTTAAGCTTAACAATCAAATAGATTTGCAACTGCTTTTCCTAGGATATGGATAAAGAATCAATGAGTGTGTATTGAGAGATGATCTATTTATAAGAACTGAATTAAATGATAGTTCTACTTCCAAGAAAATAGACATGGCCTTAGCTTCAGTCAGGACTTCTCTCTGTGAAAACTCAAATATTCAGTGTACTCAAGATTTTATTATATAACCATAAAAAATTTTATTTCAAATTAGAAAATAAAAGGATATATTAGTATTGCTATTAGAGTTTGTATGACTTGGAATGTTCATTCTGGGATATAGTGCTCAAATAAAAACATAAAAATATTTAATACTATGTGAAATATATTGCAAGAGTAGAAGTCATTTTATTTTAAATGAAAAAAGCAGCAAAATTGTCCTTCTAAATAAATCTTAAAGGAGAAAAAGATGCTTACAGCTTTAACCAAGAATTTATAGAGTGAAATTCAAGCAAGTGTTGATTAGATCATTTGATTCACTCAACCTATTTTTAATTTGATGTAAAACTTTGGAAATTAATATACTGTTTTAATTTTGATAAGCATTGGTGAGGGAGAAAGTCATCATTACTCTAATAAATTTTTAGCATGTATCTTGACAATTTTTCAATTTCCTCTGACCTTTTGAACAATAGCCCTACACATAATTCTTTACTCTAAAATTCATCAGTTTGGTTTGAGTAGAATTTATTCTTCTCTATCTTGAATTTGAATCCAGCTATTCATTTCTTGTATTACTGTAATAAATCAGTAAATTAAAAATAAAAGGCCTAGATATATCTCAGAACTTATTCCTTTATGTGATGGCATAGAACGTTAAAGAACCAGGCTTCAGCTAAGCAGATGATGGTTCAAAACCCAAATCAGCCATTGAAAGCAGTGTCATCCAAGCAATTCACTTAAATCCTCTTGAGTCTCTACCCATCTGAATTTTAAAAAATTACTTTTAATTAATTTTGGAAATATGCTTTAAAAGTTTTGTTGTTATTGTTTAGTTGCTAAGTCATGTCTGACTGTGTGATCCCATGAACTGTAAAGTCTGCCAGTTTCTTCTGTCCATGAGATTTCCCAGTAAAGAATACTGGAGTGGGTTGCCATTTTCTTCTCCAGGGATATTCCTAAACCAGGGATCAAAATCATGCCTCCTGCATTGACAAGTAGATTCTTTACCACTGAGTCACCAGGGATGCCACTTTAAAGGTTAGCTTTAAGAAGATTCAGTCTATGGTTAAACTCATCATTATTTCATTGGCCTTCACTCTTGACAGAGTAAATGACATCTCATATATTATCTTCCTTAGTACACAATGTACATATTATGTCTACGCTATCTTATCATTGGGTGGTTTGGAGGCACCAGAGGACAAAAAAAAAAAAAAAAACAGAACACAAGCGAAGACTCTAAATATGGACATCACCAGATAACCAATAACAAAATCAGATTGATTATATTCTTCACAGTGAAAAATGTAGAAGCTCTATACAGTCAGCAAAAACAAGACCAGGAGCTGTCTATGACTCCGATCATGAACTCCTTATTGCCAAATTCAGACTTGAAGACAGTAGGGAAAGCCATGAGACCATTCAGGTATGACCTCGATCACATCCCTTACTATTATACAGTGGAAGTAACAAATAGATTCAAGGGATTAGATCTGATAGAGTGCCTGAAGAACTATGAATGGATATTCATGACATTGTACAGGAGTACCATCCCCAAAAAAAGATATGCAAAAAGGAAAAATGGTTGTCTGAGGAGGCCTTACAAATAGCTGTGAAATGAAGAGAAGCAAAAGGCAAAACAGAAAAGGAAAGATATACCCATTTGAAAGCAGAGTTCCAAAGAATATCAAGGAGAGATAAGAAAGCCTCGCTCAGTGATCAGTGCAAAGAAATAGAGAAAAAAAATAGAATGGGAAAGACTAGCGATCTCTTCAAGAAAATTACAGATTCCAAGGGAAAAGTTCATGCAAAGATAGCCTCACTAAAGGACAGAAATAGTATGGACCTAACAGAAGCAGAAGATATTATAAGAAGAGGTGGCAAGAATACACAGAAGAACTATACAGAAAAGACCTTCATGACCCAGATAACCACTGTGGTGTGATCACTCACCTAGAGCCAAGCATCCTGGAATTCGAAGCCAAGTGGACCTTAGGAAGCATCACTATGAACAAAGCTAGTGGAGCTGATGGAGTTCCAGTTGGGCTAGTTCAAATCCTAAAAGATAATGCTGTCAAAGTACTGCACTCANTGACCCAGATAACCACTGTGGTGTGATCACTCACCTAGAGCCAAGCATCCTGGAATTCGAAGCCAAGTGGACCTTAGGAAGCATCACTATGAACAAAGCTAGTGGAGCTGATGGAGTTCCAGTTGGGCTAGTTCAAATCCTAAAAGATAATGCTGTCAAAGTACTGCACTCAATATGCCAGCAAATTTGGAAAACTCAGCAGTGGCCACAGGACTAGAAAAGGTCCGTTTTCATTCGAATCCCAAAGAAAGCCAATGCCAAAGAATGCCCAAACTATCACACAATTGCACTCATCTCACACGCTAGCCAAGTAATGCTCAAATTCTCTAAGCCAGGCTTCAACAGTATATGAAATGTGAACTTCCAGATGTTCGAGCTAGATTTAGAAAAGGTAGAGGAACCAGAGATCAAATTGCCAACATCCACTGGATCACTGAAAAGGCAAGAGCTCCAGAAAAATATCTACTTCAGCTTTGTTGACTACACCAAAGGCTTTGATCATGTGGGTCACAAAAAACTGGAAAATTCGTAAAGAGATGTGAATATCAGACCACCTGTCCTGCCTCCTGAGAAATTTGTGTGCAAGTCACGAAGCAACAGTTAGAACTGGACATGGAGCAACAGAATGGTTCCAAATCGGGAAAGGAGTAAGTCAAGGCTGTATATTATCACCCTGCTTATTTAACTTATATGCAGAGTACATTATGACAAATGTTGGACTGGATGAAGCACAAGCTGGAATCAAGATTTCCAGGAGAAATATCAATAACCTCAGATATGCAGGTGACACCACCCTTATGGCAGAAAGTGAAGAACTAAAGAATCTCTTGAAGAAAGAGAAAGAGGAGAGTGAAAAATTAAAACTCAACATTTTGATCTGTGGCTTAAAAGTCAGGATTCAGAAAATAATATCATGGCATCTGATCCCATCACTTCATGGCAAGTAGATAGGGAAACAATGGAAACAGTGACAGACTTTATGTTTGGGGCCTCCAAAATCACTGTAGATGGTGACTGCAGATATGAAATTAAGACGTTTGCTCCTTGGAAGAAAAGTTATGACCAACCTACTACTATTACTACTACTAAGTCACTTCAGTTATGTCCAACTCTGTGCGACCCCATAGACGGCAACTCACCAGGCTCCTCTGTCCCTGGGATTCTCCAGGCAAGAACACTGGAGAGGGTTGCCATTTCCTCCTCCAATGCATGAAAGTGAAAAGTGAAAGTGAAGTCGCTCAGTCGTGTCCAACCCTCAGCGACCCCATGGACTGCAGCCTTCCAGGCTCTTCCATCCATGGGATTTTCCAGGCAAGAGTAGCGGAGTGGGGTGCCATTGCCTTCTCCAATGACCAACCTAGAAAGCATTAAATAGCAGAGACATTACTTTGCCAACAAAGGTCCGTCTTGTCAAGGCTATGGTTTTATCCAATAGTCATGTATGGATGTGAGAGTTGGACTGTGAAGAAAGCTGAGTGCCGAAGAATTGATGCTTTTGAACTGTGGTGTTGGAGAAGACTCTTGAGAGTCTCTTGGACAGCAAGGAGATTCAACCAGTCCATCCTAAAGGAAATCAGTCCTGAATATTCATTGAAAGGACTGATGCTGAAGTCGAAACTCCAGTACTTTGGCCACCTGATGTGAAGAACTGACTTACTGGACAAGACCCTGATGCTGGGAAAGATTGAAGGCAGGAGGAGAAGGGGATGACAGAGGATGAGATGGTTGGATAGCATCACTACATATAAGGACATGAGTTTGAGTAAGCTATGGGAGTGGTGATGGACAGGGAAGGTGGCGTGCTACAGTTCATGAGATCGCAAAGATGACGGAGTGACTGAACTGAAGTAATATTACATCAAGTAATATTAGTGTGAAATAAAAACCTATTTCAAAACTTCACAAGTAATTAAAACAGGACATTGTCTTGTGTAAGGTAGGACTATATATATTACAAATAATAGAAAATCCAAATTAAACTGGCTTAAACAAGGAAGGCTGTTTTTGACTAATCTAACAGAAGAATGAGAGGAAAGTGGGCTTCACAGTCAAATAAATGCTGTTCAGTCCATTTGTCTATAAGTCCCTCAGCTTGCAGGGCCTATTTTGGAATGTAAGTTCATTTCCACCCTACTTCCTCTCTTGATTGCAAAATATTTGCTTCCTTTTTTATTTCTAAGGCAATAGAGCAGGGGTCTGAAAATTATTCCTGCAGGAAAATACTTGCTTACAACATGTTTTTGTGTGGCTCACAGGCTAAAAGTTGTTTTCACACCTTTAAATGGTTGGAAAAATTCACAAGAAGACTAACACTTTGCAGCATATGAAAGTTACACAAAATTTAAATTTTCTCAATGTCCATAAATAAAATGTAACTGGAATATAGCTATCCTCATTTATTTAATTATCATCTGTGATGTAATGGCAGGCAGAATTGAGCACGTTTAGCAAGGACAGTATCATGTGACCAACTATACAACATACATCCTNTGTGTGGTTCACAGGGTAAAAGTTGTTTTCACACCTTTAAATGGTTGGAAAAATTCACAAGAAGACTAACACTTTGCAGCATATGAAAGTTACACAAAATTTAAATTTTCTCAATGTCCATAAATAAAATGTAACTGGAATATAGCTATCCTCATTTATTTAATTATCATCTGTGATGTAATGGCAGGCAGAATTGAGCACGTTTAGCAAGGACAGTATCATGTGACCAACTATACAACATACATCCTGAGTTTAACTTCGAGGGACAACCATAAAATCTTATGGCAAGAGGGATGCTGCATACTTGATTTCTAATTAGTCAATGTTCATTTCTGCCCGAAAACAACCAGTAAGGCAAACTGGATGGGATTACCCCAATTGGATTTAGCTTTACTATCCAATATGGAAGACACCAGTCACTAATGCAAGTGTGACTGAGGACTGAATTTTTTACATTTTAATTATTTTGTATTTTAATTTTAAGACAGTAAATTCATTATATGTTAAGTACTTTTGGAACAAACTCAATGTGGGAATCTATCTTTTTAACTATAAACTTTATAAATCTCAACACTGATCAAGGATTTCAGATGAAAATTTAACATCCAAATGTGGCATGTTGCTAAGGAAATATACCCCAGATTTTGAGGAGTTAATACTAACAAAAGGATATGAAATATTTAATTAATATTTTTATATTGATTACATTTTGAAATGATAATCTTTTGGATTTACTGTGCTAAATAAAACATATTAAAAGTGATCTCATCTGTTTATTCTTACCTTTTTAATAGAACTATCTAAACATTTAAAATTATATATACGTCTTGCATTGTATATCGACTGGACAGCCCTAGCTTCAGTGAATTTCTCCTGTAATGTAAAAGAAGATGTCTGTGTTATCTGCTGGTAAAGAGTCACTTAGATGCTGGTACACAATAAGTGCATTTCTACTATAAGTGTAACTGTAAGTTTACTTATTTCTACTATAAGTGTACGTGTTGAAATGGGTCAATAAAGCACTTAAGATGAACATGTTAATATGATAATGATAGACATTATCTGCACTCTTCTCAAAAGCATATTATCTAGTTAAAGAAGCAAATTTACACAAGTTGTCCAGTTTCACAAATAAGCTATAGTACATACATGTACTATACATGGACATATAGGACATATGTTATAATGGACACAAAAGAGGTTGCTGTAAGAGAGTCCCTGAAATATATTAACTTTAAAAAAATAAAAATTGATTTTCTTTAATAAAACAGTTAAGAAGAAGGGAAATGTTTCAGGATAGGAAGGTCGCTTTGCTTCCTTGGTTCGTCAAGGGATCCAAAATCTTTCTTATAGTGGCCATAAAACCACCACTCAGATATCCCAAAGCAAGAAACTTAGTTGACCACTGATGCCCTCTGTCACTTTTCTGGATTCATTACCACGGAGGCCACCTTGACCCCCGGATGTTGCCAACCAATGACTGCATACAACTGAGCTACCAATGAAAACCCTTTTTCTGCAGAGCACAGGTCTGTCTAACAAGCAACTTTTAACAGAGGACTTCTTGTATCCTTCGTTGAAACTTTTCAACAAACTTTAATAACACACTGCCACCTCTCAGGAGAGTCTCACTTTTCCTGCCCAATTCTCCTTCCTTTGGAATCCCTTTATCATTCAAAACTCTTTGCGCCAATAAATCATATAATCCCCTTTTGATATCTGCTTTCAATAGTACTTGGACTAACACATCCCTATTCTGCTGCTGTCCCATTTCCTAGGCCAGACCTTGTCTGCATGATCAAACATACCCCCACTCCAGCCCACAAAAAGTGGGAAAAAGATAAATGGAGTTCACCCTCAGTCACATTACAAGGGAAGTTTGCACAAATCCCTTCCATTCATTTCCCAGGCAAGAACTTAGTCACATGACCACACTGTTGGAAGGAAGGGAAGAGAATCTAGTCTCTCGCTGGGAGGATATGCCCTAGTATAATTCAAGAGGTTCTGCTTCTAAAATGAAAAGGCCAAGAGTAAAGCCTAGAGGACATTTAGATACATTTGAATCAGTTCTAATGAGGAGGATGAAACTGGAGCCTTTTATACAGAGTGAAGAAAGCCAGAAGGAAGAACACCAATACAGTATACTAACACATATACATGGAATTTAGAAAGATGGTAACAATGACCCTGTATGTAAGACAGCAAAAGAGACACAGATGTATAGAACAGTCTTTTGGACTTTGTGGGAGAGGGAAAGGGTGGGATGATTTGGGAGAATGGCACTGAAACATGTATAATACAATATATGAAATGAATTGCCAGTCCAGGTTCGACACATGATACTGGATGCTTGGGGCTGGTGCACTGGGATGACCCAGAGGGATGGTACGGGGAGGGAGGAGGGAGGGGGTTCAGGATGGGGAACACGTGTACACCTGTGGCAGATTCGTGTTGATGTATGGCAAAATCAATACAATATTGTAAAGTAATTAACCTCCAGTTAAAATAAATTTATATTAAGAAAAGAAGTTTCTACTAAATATACTTTAAAGGTTGAGATGTTTGGAAGGCTGTTTGCTATTTTTCTCTTAGCAATCATTAAGTACATATTACTTCTTTTGTAGACACTGCCCTTCAGGAAATAGAAATTATATTTTATGTGAATCATTTGGAAAGAATCTCTTGAAATAAATGATATTTGGATATTTAATAAAATCAGTTGAGAATGTTGATCCTAAAATTATCATTTCAACATCTCAATTTATGTTATATTTACAATACTCACATTTCTAGCATTAGTTTTAAATAAATATTTCAGATTTTGTACAAACTATATTTACACTGTTCCTTCAGACCCATGGGAGACAATTCCCCGTTTTTGATCTCCATGGATACCTCTATCCACCATGTCCATTCCTTTACTAAGAAACATACTATATCCACACTCATATTCTTTCACTAAAAAGCCAGTTCAAATATTCCAACTTAATGTGCCATGACTCCTGTAAGAACACTGACTGACATAGCAATCCGAAGCCCACTTACTTAGGCTTAAGAGGTAAATGTAAAAACCTGTAAGGAGGAAACCACAAACTTATTGAAGGACAGACATTTCTTCATTCATCTTCTCCCTGGTTTGGCCCCAGGAGGCGGATCTCTGTAAACTGAACCATCCCAGTTCTTTTGCCTTCTGGGTAAAATCAATGGGAGGCTCTGCCAAAAGGAAAAAGATGGTTGGAGAGAGAGCATTCAAATAATTTTTTATCTATTCTCTGTCTGGAGTCATGAGATTGGTGGTGGTGGAATTCTTCAACTGAAGGTTGCTGCTCCTGTCAGGTAGCTCTCTTCTCCAGTTCTAGACTTCACAGCATTTTGTTAACTATTGCCTCTTCTTATCCCTTCAAGCCTAGGGATCTAGGAGTGAATGGCATCAGGGTGCTTCCCTGTCCCTTATTTTCTTCTCTTCCATATCTTTGTAAACAGTCCCTTCATCACAATCTCTTTGGGTGTGCTATATGTCTTCTACAATACTTCTAACTGATATAGACCTTAAAAAGTTCTGAACACATAAAAACCAATCACTGTTCTGCATGTGAAAATAGAATACTACAAAAATGTTGTTTTACAAAACCTATCTATAAATAGGTTTATAGATAATTCCAGTGGAAAGTCCAGTCTTTATCATTTTTAACTTTACAGAATAAATTTAGAATTCATCCAAAAACCTTCATATATGAGAAAATTTTGAAAAACAATATTGATAGCAGAGGACTTCTGTTAAGAATTATTAAAGCTATAAAGCAATAATAATCAAAGAAATATGATATTACATCAAGAACTGACATAAAATGGAAAAGATTCTCTGCAAGAGATCTGTTATAGGAAATAAGTTAAACAAGGATGTCATCACATATTAGGAAGGGAGGGGAGTTAGCTGTTATAGGATAATTACTTAGCCATTTAGAAATTAAAAAATATTAGATTATCTTCTAAAGACTTAAACTCAAATACATTTCAGAAAGCAAGACAGATCAACAAAATCATTCAAAAGATGAAACAAATAATAAAATGCAAAAATGACAAAAGTCATCATAAGTGGAAAAACCAATATTTTGACTACTTCCAAGCCCTAGAAAAAGTCCATATATAATAAGAAAAGTATGCAATTAACTGGAAAATATTTTAATGAACATATGCACGTGGAAGATTTTAAAATATAATATAAAAAATAGTAAGAAAAATGAAAGTACAACTAGGAAGATATAGAATATGAACAAAAAGAGAAGAAAATATAAAATACATAATTCTGAAAAAAATTATTAATTTCACTAATAATCCAAAAGAGGGACATTAAAACTATCAAAGTGAAAGTGGATAAAAATGCTGCTGCTACTGCTGCTAAGTCGCTTCAGTCATGTCTGATTCTGTGCAACCCCATAGACGGCAGCCCACCAGGCTCCCCCATCCCTGGGATTCTCCAGGCAAGAACATTGGAGTGGGTTTGCCATTTCCTTCTCCAGTGCATGAAAGTGAAAAGTCAAAGTGAAGTTGTTCAGTCGTGTCCAACTCTTAGCGACCTCATGGACTGCAGCCTACCAGGCTCCTCCGTCCATGGGATTTTTCAGGCAACAGTACTGGAGTGGGGTGCCATTGCTAGTCATTGTCTATAATGTTATAGTAATCAATGCTTTATACTTCTAGAGATAAACTATTGCCTCATTTTCCAATTAATAGCAAAAAATTTTTAAATGTTCATAACCTTTAACAAAACATTCCAAACTGACTTATTGCCTTAAGAAACTAATTAGTGGTATTGAGATTTGCTAATTTAGGTATATATTTATTAATGAACATATCAACCACATTTTATTTATTTTATAGTGAAATGTGGGGGGATATCAGATGATATGGGATTGATTAAATACATTATGAACATCTATAAGATACAATAATACATAGCCACAAAAGGAACTAAAACAATCCAATAGTATTTAGTGTCATGCAAAATACTTAAAGTTAAAAATAAGATAGGATATTAACTTTATAATAGCATGGTCCTTATTTTATTAATATACATACATATGTGTAGATAGCACTGAAATCAAATTTTCCTATATATACACAGTATTCTGATGATATGCCAAACCTGATAAATATCTCAATACTTTAATAGGTTTAGTTTATTCTTAAACAATTTGGTTCATAAAACAATATTTAATTTTAACTTCCTCAATTTTTTCTATGTCCAGTATTCTTTAAGAAAACACCATCTTTATTGCATGTACATGTATATATTCAAAAAACCTATAAAGAAATCCTCAAATGCATTGCTCTTGAAAATGTCAGTGATATTTTCTTATATTTTTCTCTATTTTTTTCCATAATGATTTTTTTCATTGCTTTTATAATTTGAAAAACAAAAGCATTACCAAAAACAATTCACAAATACATTGCACAAATATTTTAATATTACATTTTAGTTTTTGGATGCTATTGGGTTGGGATAGTTAGGCTGAATATAATAATCCATACCTCCCACACAGCAACTGGCTTAGCTGCATTAAGTCAGAAGGAAATCACTAGACTTGTCTTTAATGGCAAAGAAGGGGATTCTTCTTTGTTCTAGAAAGACAGTGTGCACTTGTGAGGCCTAGAATTCCTGGTCATTTTGTTTCCATGAGAGAAGCCAGCTCATTGACGAAGATGACATATGGGGAAAGCCAAATGTGGGTAAAGCACAGACAGCAGAAGCAAGAGACTTCAACACAGTTAACTTGATGACTTGAAGAGTACTTGCATTATGCTGGAACTACATTCAGCTTCCAGTAACAGAAATTTCAAAAACTAGAGGTTAACTTGTATGAATGAAATCTGGAAATAGGTAGGTAATCCAAGACTGCAACAAACACTCTAATACAATCAACAGTCAACTCAACCTCCCCAAAATCTTTCTCTCAAGGTGGCTGCTAGAGTTCCACTCTCCTCTCATTTTCTAGCAGAAAGAAGGAAAAGGGCCAAGAGTAAAAATGAAGGGTACAAGCTGACTTTAGATGAGTCCTGGAAGCCTCACCCAAGATCCCCACTTTTCCCTGTTTGACCATAACAATGTTACAATCTCTTCAAGAAAATTAGAGACACCAAGGGAACATTTCATGCAAAGATGGGCTCGATAAAGGACTGAAATCGTATGGACCTAACAGAAGCAGAAGATAAGAGGTGGCAAGAATACACAGAACTGTACAGAAAAGATCTTGGTGACCAAGATAATCACGATGGTGTGATCACTCACCTAGAGCCAGACATCCTGGAATGTGANGTACACCAGAGTTTGATGGGGATAAGTCAGAAAGAATGTGTATGCTCTTATACTAAGATTGGTCAGGGAACAGCACTCTGGGAAGGGGGTTTTTGTGATTAAGTTATTGAGAAAGCAAGTTATAGGCATATAGGAAAGCATGAAAGGGGGTAAAAGAAGGAGTGGCAAACCCCAAAGCTCTACTTGATATATCAAACAGGAAGGAGGCCAGTGTGCCTGCTTCACAGAGGGAGATAGACTCATGCAAGAAATGAAATTGTAGATGAACCAAATTACACAGATTACACAGACCCTCAAGGGCCATGCCAGGGGTTCTTGATGCTTTTCTAAACTCAACAAATAGCCTTTGGAGAGTGGGGAGAGAGGCGTGCATGACAAGATCTGGCGTTTCATCTTTTAACGACCACTCTGGTTTCTGTGAGGACACTGGGCTGTGGAAGGCAATGAACAGAAGCATGAAGATCAGCTAAGGGGCTATTGCCACATCTAAGAGGTAGTGCAGTCTGGACCAGGCAGGTAAGGGTGAGAGAGCTAGTCAGATTACGGGTATATTTCTAAGGTACGGCTCACAGAAGAATTGGTTATGGATGTGTGAGAAAAATAAATAAATGTTTTCTCCAACATTTANGAAGGCAATGAACAGAAGCATGAAGATCAGCTAAGGGGCTATTGCCACATCTAAGAGGTAGTGCAGTCTGGACCAGGCAGGTAAGGGTGAGAGAGCTAGTCAGATTACGGGTATATTTCTAAGGTACGGCTCACAGAAGAATTGGTTATGGATGTGTGAGAAAAATAAATAAATGTTTTCTCCAACATTTAGGCCAGAGCAATTGGAAGAATGGAGCTATTTCCTGAGATAATAGAGAAAGAGGAGCCATTTTATGGCTATTAAGTTTAGAGGTAAATTTGGGGCATCTAGGCAGAGCAGCAGCAGGCAGAGATGATAAACCAGCATTTGATGTTTAGGACAAGAAGCAGGGTTTGAGATACAAATTTGTTGCTATCAGCAAACACATAACATTTAAATCTACAAGGCTGGATCAGTTCACCCAGGGATTCAGTATAAAGAGAGAAAAGATCTAATGTAAGAACACTGAGATATTTCAACATTTCAAAGCCTGGGAGAAGAAGTGAAACCAATGAAGCAGACTTAGATGCAGTGGTCCTTACAACTGGAAGAAAATCAAAATATGATTAGGTCCTGGAGGCAAATGAAAAGGTGTTTCCTAAAAAAGGAGTGATCAACTCTGCCAACATGCTGTGAACAGGTCCAGGAATAGGAAAGCTAAGACTGTACCACCGGATCTAGCAACATCTAGGTCACTGATGACCTCAAAATTAGGAGTCAAAGTGAGATTTAACAGAATAGGTGCTAAGTCATGTGGCTTTTGGATTTCAGGAAAGCCAAAGTAAATGGGAAAAGAGAATGGCTAAAGCAGATGGGGAAAATGGTAATTAAGTTAAACAGATCTGAAAGACTACTGTTGACTGTAGTATGTGCTATATCTAAGAACTAACCCTGGGAAACTAAGAAGCTGTTAATGCCAATGAAAATATCTCATAAATAAATTTGAAGGAAACAAAGAGTACTGTATAGTCTGGATAAATAGGCTGAACTCCAACACAAGGACACCTGTACACACACACTCATTTTCCATATTAGCCCGGGAATCAATGTTTATAAGGAAGGAGAATATCAAGCAGAAACTCTTAATGTCTATTGCAAGCTACACAGATTATTGATATGTGAGTTGTATACTGTGTTCTATTAAATATCTTAATATAAATTTTTAAAAAATTTTTCTCATTTTATATACTTCCAGGAGTTCTAGGAAAGGGGAATATGCCAACTGACAGCATTCAATGAAATCAACTACCTGGGAGAATCCATGTAACAAATGCACTGATTCAGATATTACACATCTAAAATTAAGATTTCTGTTTTAACAAATGTAGTTGTCTGGTTTCCCTAGCAACTCAGAGTGACAGGTGACAGAAGGAAAATAGTAGAGAACAGAAGACCAACCAGAAAAATACAGCAATTTGAGTCCATTAGATATTACACACAAACCATTCTGCCTGGTTCAACGGTCCCTAAGGTCTGCATTGTTTTGCTATAAAGTACAATGATTAATGCTTGTTATAATGGACCTGACTCATCATGAAATGGTTAAATTAATTAAAGCTTATTCTCTTATCTACAGTATGTAATACAATTTTGAAAAGATGTTTATCAAAAGTGGTTAAAACAAAGAGGCTTGAGAGATTAGCTTCAGTTATTTGAAACACTCATTGACCCAGAGAGAGTTTTCAAATGCCAGGTATAGAGGCACTACACAGGCAGTCAGATAACTATAAATGATTAGAATTTTTTGTTAAATAACTATGTGAATAAATCATTTATACACAAAATAATCAATTTATTCAACAAAAACTTATTGACTGAAAAATTCATTGTTTTACCAGTGAGAAGAAAGATAAGACCCATCTTCTATATTATAGGAGCTTATATTCTAGCCATTAAAAAAAAGTTTTAATGTCATTCAGAATTCACAATAATTTTTCAGAACTAGTAAAAAGTAACTGTTTCCACGGTCATAGCAAGATAGTACTGGGGAAGTGAGTTGAATGTGGGCTTCCTAATAATGAAACCCTAAAAGTTAATGCATACGAAGTAAGCCTAAACTTTGCAAAGAACAGATAGACATTTATGATTTCTGCAGTTGCTTTCCAAATTGAGTCCATTGCATAAACTGTAATATAATCCTGAGCATTTTGATGATTGATCTTTTCTACCATAGCTACAGAAGAACTAAACACCCAAAGTATAATTAGATATTTCTATGCAAATAATAAATTTTTTATATAATAGTAGGTTTGCAAATTTATATTGGATTTGAACTAAAAACCTATGACTATCACAAGAGTCTGCCAGATACCCCAAGCTGAAATTCTGCCTATTCAATGTTTCTACTGGATTGCCCTGTCACTTTAAACTTGAGGAGATTCTGTATATCAATTTTATACATATATGGGGCATAATGATACTATAAATATTCATAAGCATCACACACTCAGTGTACTTGATGCTTTTGACTCAGTGTATTTGAGTCAAAAATCAAACTTCTTTCCTCATTCCAAAACAAAAAAGTTCTTTGAACTCCTTTTCCCTTTTAAAGGTACCATAAGTCTCCCAGTTACATTGACATGAGATCTACACTTATGATGAATTTCTATGTTTTAAAACCATCAGTCTGGTCAATTATCCTTCTTTTTCTCCATCTACAGGGCCATATAGCCTCCAGATTTTTCTGTGTACTTGCAGTGATACTACTTTTAAATGATTATTCATGCTCTAGTCAGAATGATCTAATTCATAATTAATCTAATAGGAGCATAGTATTACCCCCAATACACCTTCTATCTCCCAACTGCAGACATTTTTAGCCTGGCAGACTCAAAAATCTGGCCCTTTCTATGATCTCTAAGTTTATTTAATACCTTCTCCATTTCACTCTGTATTCCCCAAAATTTTCAGAGTTCTGTATCTAGCCTTGCTCTCTTATTTTTTCATTCTGGTCCCTGAGTAAGAAACCCTCTCCAGCTTTCTAAATCAGGTTGATTGCATGCAGCCTTTAGGGATAGTCTCAGAAATCATTTTCTCCAGAAACATTTCCTTAAAGTATCTATTCTCTATATTCTCATATTTTGACTGAGCATGTTTCTGTATTCATGACTACCATCTTGAATTGCAGTTATCTTTATCTCTACCAGGAGACTGCACACTGAGAGTAAAATATATATATATGTCTTCTACAGCATTGTCACAAGAACATTTTCACTGGGGAGAATACTTAAGAGGTACATAATAAATACTTACATTATATTTAATCTGCAAGGAAATCAAACCAGTCAGTCCTAAAGCAACTCAATCCTGAATATTCATTGGAATGACTAATGATGAAGCTGAAGCTCCAATACTTTGGCCACCTGATGCAAAGGGCTGACTCACTGGAAAAGATCCTGACGCTGGGAAAGATTGAAGGCAGGAGGAGAAGGGGATGACAGAGGATAAGATGGTTGGATGGCATCACCAACTGGATGTACATGAGTTTGAGCAAGTTTTGGGAACTGGTGATGGACAGGGAAACCAGGCGTGCTGCAGTCCACAGGGTCGCAAAGAGTCGGACATGACTGAGTGACTGAACTGAACTGAAGTTGTTTAATGTATCCAAGTTCTTTTACAGTCTGGATCTTACCTATCTTTTCGGTATATTTAAGCCCCATTAAGCTCCTTTCTATTCCCAAATGTGCTACTGATTAATCCTTTAAAACCCTTGTACTTTCCTTCCTCCAAGGTTTGTTCATCCCTTTGGCTTAGCTCGCTGTCATTCCTCTCATTGATTCCATTTTCATGATCAAGGTGTGTACAGCATATGATTAGGTGCCTGGGGAAGGGGGTTCCCGGTACTTCCAAATTTGGCCTGTGACTGCTTAGAAAAATTACTCAAGGTTCTACCCTAAATATTACTGTGTTCTCCTTTAAAATTCACCTTGTTTACTATAGAGTTTAGAAAAAAAATATCTAATAAGGCCTTGACTATAATTCTGGATGTCTTCATATGCCTGGTGTGTAGTAACACTCTTCACAAAGCAGATAAAAGCATGCACACAGAATCAGTTTTTATGAGAGACAAATAGGAAAAGCACAAAGGAAAAATGGAGACTGAGACTGAGGGGCATTGAGAAGATAAAGATCGAAGGGAAAGTTATTTGAAGTGTGATGATGATTTGTTTTGGATTAGATTGAATCCCTTTGGGTAAGAATAGGAAAATATCTCCACATTTAAAGTCTGATGCTTTTGGATTTAGATTGTCTGACATTTTTTTTTCCATTAAATTCTGGCCATATTAAGTGCAATCTTGGTCCACTAATCCTATTCTCAAAACGGGATAAACTATACAGTCCACCTTTGCTTTTTTCCCAGGATGTTGAAAATATTCATTAAAGAATAAACAAAATATTCTAAAGTAGAATACATTCTTTTCACAGAAATCCAGTTTCTATGTGGGCACAGCAGTAAAGTTCTGATCCCTGCAGTAACTCAGCTGAGCCTGTGATAGGCAAGTTTCCTATTACTTCTACAATGCTCCCCAAACTTGACATACTGACTGCTTGACTGTGGCCTTTCGTGATTGCTTCACATGAGATATCTTTTTCCTTTCCAAAAGAAATTTCATTGCTATACTCATTTGTCTATAAGGCCCCCAATGCAGTGATACTCCTTCAAATGACTGCTGATTTCAAGGGGACTAAGGTCTTTTCTGTGAGTGTCGATCAAGCTTCCAGTTCTCAAGGAGCCATAAAAATGGGATCCTTTGAGCTCCTGAGGAACTGGAAATTCTTCACACTATGTTATTGTTTCAGCAGCTCAAGCAAGGACTTTTATCCTTTGTCTGCCTCCTTATTTCTCAAAGAACAGAAATAGAACTGCCAAAATGCCACAAGGGAAGCTATTCTCATTGTCAGGTCAAACCATAATCCCATTAATAATGCTAGTGGAAGTAAGAAATATCATGCAATTATACCAATGATTGTTCTTGTTAGAATTTTACTCTCTTGATTTGAAATAACCATTTTTTTCCTATTACAAGGGAGTTTTAATTTATTGTTGCCTTCTTATTATTAAGGGAACTTGGAAGTTGTATGCTTTCTTTCTGCCTGGTATTATTTTCAGATAATTGATTTCAGTGACAGGTAAATGCATGCTCTACCTAGAAATTGAGTTTTGAGCAATTCATAGGCTCAGTTTAAAGTCTAGTTCATGTTCCCTTATATGTTATTCTTTGAGTTCTGATTTAATAAGATTCTTTCACCCTCATTGTACAGTGAGCAAGTGAAAGAATACATTGGATCTCTTACTTATCCTTCTCATGTCCTAGAGAAGGGGTTGTCAAACTTTTTCTGTGAAAGACCAGGTCGCAAATATTTTAGGCATTGAAGGACACACACTGCTGTTGCAGCTACACAACTCTGCCACAGTAATGTGAAGGCAGTTATAGATGATGCATAAATGAACAGACATGGTCATGTTCCAATACAATTTCGTTTAAAAATAGAATATGGGCTAAGCTGTTGTTCTAGAGGAATTACTCTGTTGATTGATTAGCGTACACAGTTGTTGTGAACTATAATATATTAGGGATGATTATTTGATTGGATCCCAACAGGACCCCACAAGAGCTCTGTTACTTGTGGTGCAAATTAGAATCCTTCTTACTTTTGTAACAAAATATATTCATACCCAAGTGCAGGCTAAGCTTAGAAAACAGAGACCTCAAAATAGAATGACTTAAATTACACAGAGATGTATTCTTATCCAAGTGTTACAGATAAAATTGTGTTCCCCCCCCCCAAAAGATGTACTGAAGTCCCATTCTCCAGTATCTGTGAATGTGATCTTATTTGGAAATAAAGTCTTAGCAGAAGTGATTTGTTAAACTGAGGTTGTATCAGAGTAGGGTGAGCCCTTAGTCCAAAATGACTGGTGTCCTTATTAAAAATGGGAAGACAGCATGAACACACTGAAACACAGGGAGGATGCCAAGTGGAGTGGAAGGAAGAGATAGGAGTGATGCGTTTACAAGTCAGAAAATGTATGGGGGCTATCACAAGTTGGAAGAGGCAAGAAAGAACTCTTCCTTAAAAGTTTCAGAAAGAGCATGACTCAGTCAATAACTGAATTTTGGACTTTTAGCATTGAGAGCTGTGAGACACTGAATTTCTGTTGTTTGAAGCTGTCTAGTTTGTGTTGGCTAGTTACAGCAGCTCTGGAAAATAAATAAACCTAGTGATAGTTCAGCCTTGAGGCTGGCATGATAAAGGCAATCTGGAAACTAAGAAACCCAGAGAGCTCTCCCTCCTCATTGCTCCCTGACTCCCAGTCATCTTGAACCATCCTCAGGAGTCCATGAACACCTGAGTAACATTTTAACTGAATATAAATAAGACTACAAAGGATATCAGTTTATATCAAAACATAATTCTAATCAGAATATTAGAAAAAACAAGCTGTAGTAGAGTAATATGTTTGATTCTTTATTAAACACTAAATACCAAGACTGTGTAATTGGTCTGATAACTGCCAACAAACCTATTACACAGAGTGAAGTGAGTCAGAAAGAGAAAGATAAATATCGTATTCTAATGCACTTATACAGAATCTAGAAAAGTGGCTCTGAATAATTTATTTACAAGGCAGTAATGGAGAAACAGACATAGAGAATAGACCTATGGACATGGAGAGGGGAGAAAAGGGTGAGATGTATGGAAAGAGTAACATGGAAACTTACATTACCATATGTAAAATAGATAGGAAATGGGAATTTGCTGTATGGCTCAGGAAACTCAAACAGGGGCTCTGTATCAACCGAGAGGGGTGGGATGGGGAGGGAGATGAGAGGGAGGTTTCAAAAGGGAGAGGATATGTGTATACCTACGGCTGATTCATGTGGAGGCTTGATAGAGAACAACAAAATTCTATAAAGCAATTATCCTTCGATTAAAAAATAAATTTAAAAAAAAGGATGAAAATAGATGATATTTTGGTGCACCTTCAATTATAGTGAGATATGAAAAAAAAAGCTTGTTTCTATAAATGAAAAAGGCACAGATACAGTTCAAAGTACAATGGGTTTTGCCTATATTTAGAATTAAAAGAAATGTTAGCTTTTAATTAGAGGTTAGTAAAAGTTAAGATTAATTGTTCCCTTCTAAGTTCATGCCTCCCTTGGATTCTATCCATAGATCCCTTGTTTCACAGACCTCATGAGATTAAGAATCTCTCCAAGGATGTTCACATCTACAAAAGCAAAGGGGTGTGTGTGTGTGTGTGTGTGTGTGTGTGTTAAGTCGCTTCAGTCATGTCTGACTCTTTGTGATCCTATAGACTGTAGCCCGCCAGGCTACTCTGTCCATTGGATTCTCCAGGCAAGAACAATGGAGTAGGTTGCCATGCCCTCCTCCAGGAAATCTTTCTGACCCAGGAATCGAACTCACGTCTCTTATGTCTCCTGCACTGGTAGGCATTTACCACCAATGCCATCTGGAAAGCCCCAAAGCAAAGATAGCTCTCCATAAATAAATCTTTTATTCTATCCCAAGAAAAGGGAGGTTAGAGGTTATTTTAGGTAAGAAGATTTTGTTTATTTAGGTATTTCAGAAGTTACATATATTCACTTCTACTGTATCCACTAGGAAGCATCTTAGAAATATAATTAGCTGCAAAGAGAGCTGGAAATCTAGTCTATTGCTGCATATCCACATTCTCATCTTACATTATGGGTTCATTTAATAAACGGAAAGTATGGAAAATGAATAATCAGGAACATTACTAGCTGTCTCTAATCAAGAAATATATTTTACCTTTGGACAAGCTTATTTCTAGGAAATGTACCAACATCACCTACAGTTTTTTCTTGCCCTAATTTATTCAGATTTTAAAGTTCTTTTATATTTCATTGTAAGGATCTTCACACACATAGCTTTAAATTCCTCTTTTGGAAACAGAGTAAAGAGTAAATAAACATTGTCTCTTACTATTGTACTTATGCAATAACAAATTATTATAATGAATTATGTTCATTAATGCTGTCAATAACATAAGTAGGAATCACCGTTGATCAAATAGCATTGATGCTTCTGTTACTACATATAGTTTCTTAAGGAATTTATAACTTTGCATTTTAGATTTACTATTCCATACAATGGAGAAGGAAATCGCAACCCACTCCAGTACTCTTGCCTAGAAAAATCCCATGGACAGAGGAGCCTGGTAGGCTACATTCCACGGGGTCGCAAAGAATCAGACACGGCTGAGTGACTTCACTTCACTTACTAACAACGGAGAAGGCAATGGCACCCTACTCCAGTACTCTTGCCTGGAAAATCCCATGGGCAGAGGAGCCTGGTAGGCTGCAGTCCATGGGATCACGAAGAGTCGGACACGACTGAGCAACTTCACTTTCACTTTTCACTTTGATGCGTTGGAGAAGGAAATGGCAACCCACTCCAGTGTTCTTGCCTGGAGAATCCCAGGGATGGGGGAACCTGGTGGGCTGCCGTCTATGGGGTCGCAGAGTCGGACACTGACTGAAGCGACTTAGCAACAGCATTCCATACAAACTGCTATTGTCTCATCATGCACTTACCATAGCAACAGTGAAAGGAAGTGGTAGAATTTTGAATATTAAATTTTTATCAAGGATTCATTGTAACTCTGAAGGCTGGTTATATTGGATGGACACAATGTTTAATACAATACAATGAGTTTTCACTAAACAGAGGATAAAAATTTTGAATACAAGGGCGTAAGTCATGAAAATGAGCTTTAATTGGAAAAGGATATCAGAATCCACTGTCGAACAGAAGAATGATGTGGAATATTAGAGTACATTTTTTCCTGAAATTAGCATCTGAATTATTAAATATAGAAGTTTTCCCCTGACTTATTTATTTTTTCTTATTCCTCTAAGTAAGATACATCTGATACACTGAGAAAGACATTATTTTTCATATAGCACTTACATATTCCTTATTATATGTTAAGTAATTTTTCAGTTGGCGTGCAAATTTCCCTGTTTCTGATTGCTTAATTCTATAACCTATTCCATCTACATTGACAGCAATACTGAAAGTAGTCTAACATTTACAAGATTCAAATAAAAATAGCAACTCATGGCCTAACTAGTTAATTTATTTGGACAGTCTTACCACCAGTTTATATAACATTAAAAACAATACTGATCCAAAATAAGCTAAAATAGGTTGGACATATGGACCAGAACATACAAAGTCATTGACTGAATTGTTTTGCTTTCTCTCACGTTGCTTTTATTGCAGCTGGTGTCTTCAAACAATGTTTTCATGGGAAATACAACTGAACTATTCTCTCAGGGAAGTATCTTTTCTGGAGTAGAGAACAGGTATATGATATAAACAAAAATAACATGCACAAGTAAATTCTTGTAATGCCCCTCCATTCTAATAATTGCCCTTAAAGTAATTAAAAAAAAATTAAACGCAGTAATTCTGCCTTACATGGTTTAGCAGGCCCTAGTAGCACACACCCGGAGAAGGCAATGGCACCCCACTCCAGTACTCTTGCCTGGAAAATCCCATGGATGGAGGAGCCTGGTGGGCTGCAGTCCATGGGGTCACGAAGAGGTGGACATGACTGAGTGACTTCACTTTCACTTTTCACTTTCACGCACTGGAGGAGGAAACGGCAACCCACTCCAGTGTTCCTGCCTGGAGAATCCCAGGGACAGGAGCCTGGTGGGCTGCCATCTATTGGGTCGCACAGAGTCGGACATGACTGAGGCGACTTAGCAGCAGCAGCAATAGCACACAGCACACACCACAGTGATTTGTACATTCTAGGCACTAAGATATCTAAGAACTTTTGGTTTTTGAGATAAAACTATCCTCCAAAATTTCCTCCTTTTATTGAATCAACAGGCACTAATGAAGTACATTGAATGTGTCAAGTATGGGGGACACAATTATGAAATGACAGGTGAGGCTCCTGCCATTATGGGATTTGAAATCTTTGTGACAAAGCAGCACTAAAAATAATGTTGAGGTCTGGGCTATCAGAAAGAAAAAGAATCTATTTTCTCAGGGAATTTTAGCTACAGGAAGTGCCTAGTGTTGGAGGGGGCACTAAATAAAGATGAAACTCAATGTCTAAGGGACAATTTATAAGGAGAAACTGAGGCAATATTAAATATTAAAAAAATAGCTTAGAAATATGGAAAGCATAAGTATATTGTGCCTAATATTATTTAGATTCCTTATTTAATCTTGAATTTTTGCATTATCAAAACTCCCCCCAAAACAAACAAACAAAAAAAACCCTGTATAACTACATAATGTTCAGGAAAATATTATATATTTTCTGGACAATCTATAAAGAGTTATGATGAGAATGTTATCAACAGTAAATAAGTATTAATAATAAGAATGAATAAATTGAGATGAGATGAAAAATATTCTATTCCACACTTTATAATCTAAATTCATATATGATCTAAATTGAAATAAATTCCACATATTTACAAAAATGCGAAAGATGTCAGTTTCTTTATAATAGTACTCTGCTATTTTCCTACAAATAGATTTAAAAAATCTAAATATCTTCAAAAATACAAAATACAGTATTGACACACTCTTATTTTCAGACTTATAAACAGGTAGAAGATGGCCAGTCTTATTCTCACCAAACCATACTCCCAGCTCCAGAAAGCAGACAATTCAATCACTTGGGCTTCTTCAAAGGCACTGAAAGGAAGCTATGAAATCATTCTACTTCATAATTTAATGACATAATTCATACTAGAGAATTTAAAATGGATTTTATACATTTAAAGATACATTTTTATTTTTATTAAATGTATTTTATGTATTACCAGAGGGAAAAGCTCAACAGTTCTGATAACATTGTAAATGACTAAAAGCCTGGCCTCTGGCAAAAAAAAAAAAAATCAAATTTCAAACTCTATTTTATATTTTAATAGGATCAGTTAGCAAGTTTAAATTCCCTCAGCTCATTGTGCTTTCAAGTTACAAATGAGATCTGAAACCGTAAAGTAAAAGCAGGAAGAAAATTATTTTCAGATTCTCTGTTGCTGGAGAAAATATATACAATGGGTTATATGAAGAAATGACCTTTATCTGAAAAAGTAATCTGAATAGATTTCATGTATATTTTTGAATAGTATACAAGAGAGCAAATTATCAGATAAAGTTGTTAAAATAAAAGTTAAATGAGACAAAAATGTCACTTGCTTTAAAATGTAATGCTATAGAAATCAATTAATGCAATGGACTATAAAGGACCCTATTTTATATTTACCTATTTCTCTGACTTAGTAAGAAGCACACAGTATTGCTTGCTGTACCATAAGATACCGCCATATCATCATATATGAGACCTTCAGATTTAACTTGACCTCCTCAGAATGGATAGGCACACTACAGTAAGTTAGGAGACCTTTTTGATACCACTTTGATAATTCTTTGCAAACCTCCATTAGAAACAGAGAAAACCACTTCAAGAGTGTGCACTTACAGCTTACTGTTTACCTATACACTCATAAGATCAAAACCCCTGGTCTTACTGTTTTTGTTAACAAGGAGCAGTAAAAGTCTTCCCACATACTGAGTTTTGGTTTCCATTTTACAATCTGAGATGACAGACGTAGAAAAATGATGAGAAAACTGTGGGGAGGCTTCCAGAAGATTGATTCTCTCATCAGCTGATTCTTTTCTAGTTAGTCTTTTATTGACTACAAAGGTAGAGCCAATGCCGAAAAGGAGAACCAGACTGCCCTGTTTAATCCTGAGGGCATTGGCAAAAGGTGATCACTTTTTGAGAAAACAGAGGCCTACAAGGAAATCAGCACACTGTATGAGCCGTTAAGCTGATTTAAACACACAAGGGATGCCTGGGGTTGAGCGCAAGATCTCTGAGGTGTGAGATGAGAATGAAACCATTCCACAGACTAATATTACTGAGCTTTGGTAGCAGGTGGTACAGTGGATCAGCCAGGAACCTGTCATTTGGAGAATAGGCCAATATATCTGAGAGAGAAGAAAAATCCTTCATTTTCCCCCCTCCTTCTCACCAAGAGTTAAAAAAAAAAATATGATTTTGAACTTTTGGCAATTATCAACTACAAGTTATCATGATTTAGGTACCCTTAAGAAGTGAGTAAAACCAAAGCAGAGCTGGATTTTCTGATGTTTGTCTGAGACTGAAAACTATAAAAAACTCAGAGTAGCTGAACCCAATATTTAGTTCTCATTGATATCCATCTGGAATGAAACCTTTACTTACTATCAGCATAACTTGCAATCCAANGCAATTATCAACTACAAGTTATCATGATTTAGGTACCCTTAAGAAGTGAGTAAAACCAAAGCATAGCTGGATTTTCTGATGTTTGTCTGAGACTGAAAACTATAAAAAACTCAGAGTAGCTGAACCCAATATTTAGTTCTCATTGATATCCATCTGGAATGAAACCTTTACTTACTATCAGCATAACTTGCAATCCAAACAGACAGAAATATCTCTATGGAATTTTCATAGCTAGAGACAGAAGTAAAGATTCACATTTTTCTTTTTGTTTGGCTGATTTTGTGGTTTGCACAGTCACTTTTCTTTCCAGCATGCTATTACTTGAACAATTGTGAGACAAAATTTGCAATTAGACTATTTTCACTTTCTGATTGGCATCTCAGAGAGGGTGAGATGTTAAATTGTGTTATTAACTTGTATTTGTAATGCCATATATGATCCTATCATTCTCCATTTGATAATTCCAACAGACAATTCAGCACCAAGCTAAAACTGAAGTGGCAAATTAAATCAAGCATAATAAATGATATACTTCATGTTTTAAAAGAGTATTTTTACTACAACTAATTCTGTACCATGACCATTTAAATTTACAGTATAAGTTAATAAGGATGTAATTAAGATATTTTATTAAAACTAAGATGACTTCAATTTCAAATGCACCTAGTTTCAAACATATGATATCCTGAATTGAAAAAAGTATGATATTTGGCTTTGCTTTTATTTATAATGGGTTAACCATAGAATTCCTAAATATAGAGTTTATCACTTCCAGTAATCTTTTATGGCAGTGTACTTCATTAATGATTATGCCAACAATTATTTTGTAAATGTTCACCAGATGGTTTATCATTTTCTTACTTCTGGGAGACAATGTGGTGTGTGTGTTGGGGAGTGGTTTTTGTAGTTTATAGTCAATAATAGAAGAGTTGAATGAAATTTGCTTCATCTAGAGATAAATAGATAAAGGCAAAATTTACTTCTTTTCTAGAATCTTTCCAACTACAGAGCCCAGAAATTATATGCCAAAAATATCAGAAAGACATATTTACCAGAAATAACTTTGCAGAATATAAATTCTTTGTAGAACTTTAACCTATTAAGTTTTATAGATTTTTAAAAAATATTTGCCATATTCTGCTTTCTCATTACTTCTCCAGCTCTCCAGTTTGAACCTTGACATAATACATTAATCCTTACATGCATGAGCTCAAGTCATGAAATTATCTTTAACCACAATCCTGTTTTTATGCCTCTCTCTCACCGCCACCCCCACATCTACTGATTTCATACTACCTCTCATAGCTTTCAGTAGCTGCCTCGGCTGTTGATACCCGCCCATTTTAAAAACCAATCAGCTCTCTTCTCTCTCATTTATCTCCTACCTCCAGTTAACCACAACCAGTATCTGTTTATCTTCACGATAGAAATGATGTCTCTAGACTTTCTGTCAGTAAACCATCACGCGGCACACACATATACAGCAGAATGATAGCATTTGAAGGGGCAAACTCAAGGAGCAGGCATCATGGCAGGTGCTCAGGCCCACTTGCTTTATCACATACTGTGTGAGCACAGAAATCTGTCNTATCTGTTTATCTTCACGATAGAAATGATGTCTCTAGACTTTCTGTCAGTAAACCATCACGCGGCACACACATATATAGCAGAATTATAGCATTTGAAGGGGCAAACTCAAGGAGCAGGCATCATGGCAGGTGCTCAGGCCCACTTGCTTTATCACATACTGTGTGAGCACAGAAATCTGTCAGGACTAGACCTCAGATTCTTGGTGAGGATCACAGACCCTTGGTCTGTGGAACCTTTAAACTACAAGATCAGAGAAGTACTGCTCCTCCACTGGTATGATCAGGAGTCAGGACAGAACAATATAATGCGCTGGATACTGACCCCAACCTTAACCTTGTAGTACCAGCCCCTGCCCCATGGGGTCAATTGAGTAGCAATGCTGTTAAAGTTGTCTCAAATGACAAGCATGGTGTATCAGCCCTCACAAGCAAGAAAACAACAGTCCCTTCACTGGTGGTAATGAAGCTGGGGTGGTCTAAGTCTTGCAAAGGAATCTTAACCATGTATCAAGTGCATTGTGTCCGCCTTCAAGACTGCAAGTACTCAACCCCTTCCCAGGCACAATGTGAATCTGGAATCCAAGCTTTGTCATTGATCAGGATCAGTTGTCTGAAGCTAGTTTATTTTCAAATCCCAGTTTTTCCTTTCTATGGAGTTCACATTTTCTCCCATCTTGGCTAAATTGTAACACTTACCATCTCAGCTCCTGCTCCTCCTTCTTTGCCAGGTATTTCTGGAAAAGTGAATAGATTGTGTTCATTTATTCCAATATCAGGTGGGTGCTTAATTGTTCTTTTAAACAGTTTTATCCTTTTTTTCAATTCCTTTACTATCAATTTCCTTCAATATTAGTTACACTTTCACTGTCTCTGCAGGTTCTCATTTTCAGGAGAAACTTTGCTGTTTTAATTATCGAATCTTAGAAAATGATCATTTTCAATGTTTGTATTCCAACTTGAAAACCTTTCTCCACATTCATCTATTCTTTTTCTTGTTTTACTCTTTCTCTTTTAGAACCCACAATCTTTTTCTACTCTAGTTCTATATTCTGTAAGTTGTCCATTAGTGATCTATCTCTTATTTATACATTACCCCCCACATGTTTCAATGAACTGAAATATAATTTGACAAAATATATCTATTTTTCTTCAGTCCTCATTGCTGTTACATTTCTTTCACTGCAAATTTTTTAAAGAAAAGTCTTTCTCTTTGCCTTGATATTTTAGTCATTCACATATCTCTTTATTTCTATCAGGCTTCCACCACTAAAAAAATGCTTCATCTGAGATCTACAGTAGTAGCGGTTAGTAATGGAGCAAAGACATCACTTTGCTGACAAAGGTCTATATAGTCAAAGCTATGGTTTTTCCAGCAGTGATGTATGGATGTGAGAGTTGTTGGACCATAAAGAAGGCTGAGCACCAAGAATTGATATTTTCAAGCTGTGGGGCTGGAGAAATCTCTTGAGAGTCCCTTGGGCTGCAAGGAGATCGAGGCAGTCAATCTTAAAGGAAATCAACTTTGAATATTCATTGAAAGGAATGATGCTGCCACTGAAGCTGCAATACTTTGGCCACTTGATTCAAATACCCGATTCACTGAAAAAGACCCTGATGCTGGGAAAG